>CAKOAT010197376.1:87142-112201 GCA_932364175.1 Eruca vesicaria subsp. sativa | reverse complement strand
AAAAAAAAAAAAAAAAAAAAAAAAAAAAAAAAAAAGTGTTCAAAAAAAAAAAATAAGGTTAAGTTTGGTCCGCTCTTTCTTTTTGTCATTTATTATTTAGGGATTATACATCTTATATATTAAAACAGAAGTCATGACTTGACTTCATGTGTGATTTTTTAAAAAATGGACTATTACTAGAAAGTTATGTTACATTATTTCTCTAATAATCTTATCATTATTATATCTTATGAAAAATCATATATATAATAACAAAGATACGCTTAACAATTTGGTTTTGGTAAATTAGTCCACACCTTCCAACTTAGTCACGCAAAATATGTCAATATATATAAGTTTAGGAATCTTCTATTATTTATAAGGAAATATGTCAATAATAGTTAAATGCATCCACAATATATTAACAAAAATCACAGATTAGTAATATGGAATATTTATATACCCTAAAAAAATTTAAACCATATACTGTATATATATATATTTGATAAATATATTTCGATGTAAATTTTTAAAATTATATTTTTTTTAAAAAAAAAAATTGTTTAAAAACTGCCTTTTTAATAAAATTCTTTATAACATTAATTTATGAAGCTACAAGTTTAGTTTTTAGCAAAAAATTCTTCGAAGTTTATATTATCTTTGCAAAGTAAAGTATACTAATATTTAATCAAGCTCTATTTATACTATTTTATCTTAAAATGAAATACTAATCTAACAAACAATAAAATATAGAAGAAGAAACAAACACATGTCTGAAAAACATGCATAATATAGAAAATTTGAAACAATCTGTTTGATTAAAACACTTATTATATAATATTATTATGTTTGAAAAATATTTACTATACATATCGTAAATATGTGATTACTATAATATATACCAATTTACAAGTGAAAACAAAATTTTTATATAAATAACTATAAACGAAAACAAACACCCGCGCGGTTGCGCGGGTCAAAATCTAGTGTTAACTTAAGACGGATACTGGTAAGTTCGTTAATTTGTGTGTTTACATGAAAATGTATTTAGAAAATTCCTTAAAAGTACACGGGCTGATTTACATTTACTAATAAAATACACGAATTATTTTAGATTTCCATTTAATATACGAACTAATTTATCTATTAAATACACAAATTTTTTAAATTTTCAGATTTTACATATTGTTTTAGACGGTGTTAACTATGTTTAATGGAAGTAGTGACCGCGTTAGTGTTCAATTAGACAAGCGTATAAATTGTGAAAATAAAATTCTTTAAAAATATACGAACTAATTTTTATTTGCTAAAAGATATACTAACTATTTTGGATCTCCGTTTAATACACGAACTAATTTTTTTCCATTAAATACACAAACTTTAAAAATTTACAGGTTTTCACATCAATTTAGATGACGTCAACTATGTTTCAACCTTTTTTATTCTCCAATTTTTTTCATTCTCTTTTTCTTCTTCTCTTTAGTTTTCCTCTATATCATTTCAAAGTAAAGTTGATTTCCTTGTCATAAAAACAAGACGAAGAAAATTAGGTAATTTTAAAGAGAATTTCTGATTTTGTAATTAATTTAGTGTTATTTGTTTATTATTCTTATTATTCGTTTTGATTGCAGTGATAATGATTCAATCAAGGTTAATTTACACTATATAAGCATAATAGAGAAAAAAACTAACAATATATATTTACCAGCACGATTTTCAAGAAATTTTTATTTACAGTTTAATCACATGTTTAATTAAATATCAACATCGTCTCAACTTCTGTTAAATATAGTTGACATCATCTAAATCATGTTAAAATTAAACATAGTTCACATCATCTAAATCAAAGTGTAAAATCTACAAATTTTAAAAATTTGTGTATTTAATGGGAAGCAAAAGTTATTTCGTGTATTAAACGGGGATCTAAAATAGTTTGTGTATTTTTTTTTAAGAAAATAAAATTAGTTCGTATATTTTTAAGAAATTTTCTTTTCACAATTTAAACATGTGTCTAATCAAACATTAACATTGTTGCTACTTCTGTTAAACGTAATTAACAGCGTCTTAAACGATGTGTAAAATTTGTGAATTTCAAAAGTTTGTGTATTTAATAGGTAACGGAAATTAGTTCGTGTATTAAACGAGAATACAAAATAGTTAGTGTATTTTATTAGCAAATGTAAATCAGTTCGTGTATTTTTAAGAAATTTTTCTAAATATATTTTATTATAGCATTTTACCATATTCAATTCATTAGTAATCTGAACAACCTAGGTGTATATTTTTAAGAAATATATTTGATCAAATATAATTTGACAGATAATATCAACTGGGTTTAAAGGTGATAACTGGGTTTAAAAATGATGCAAGTTTATCGAAGGTTCTAGAATACTGCACGCAGAATTCGTTCGTTGTGTCATTTGATGTGGGATGGGTATGTGATATGTCTATTGAAAGTGTCGTACATACATAACCGTTTGTCAATCCAAGTGGTCCAGTGAAAGTTGCATCGTGGAATTAGATGTGGAGTTGTTTATTTATATGTTACATGTAAGATTGTATATGTTACATGTATTTGATAGAGTTAAAGATTGTATAATGATATAATTGTTATTTACTGTTAAAAAGAAAAGATAATATAATTAATATGATACATAGTTCTAATTTGTGTCCTACACCATATGTTTAACAATTAATTTATTATTCACCACTTATTTGTAATAATACCTGGTAGATGGATAAAAACAAAGAATTAATTTTTAGATGGATGCTAAACAAAATAATAGACTGAAAAGGTATATGTTACAACAGCATAAAAGTAGTTCTAGGTTTTTTATTTCTCTAGTTTTATCAGGACTAATGAGTAATGAAGATACCAAAGTTAATATGTAATGGTAGAATCTTCTAAAAGTATGTGTAGTCAAAAATATTGGGCACCAAAATTGTAGAAATAAGTACTTTTCTGTTTTAGTTTATATGTCATTGTCGAGAAAAAAATTGTTTCAAAATAATTATTATTTTATATTTTAATATAAAATTTATTGATTTTATTTATTACTATATTTTATTTATTAGTTGAAATATAATTAGATGTATAACTATTTAGTTTTTTTTAAAAAAATATATATAAAATTAAATATTTTTTTAATTTAATTGTAAAAAACCAAAACCACAAATAATTGAAACGGGAAAGAGTAATTAATTTGGATATTAAAATATTTTCCGTAAAGAGACAAGTCTTGATCCTGCAATACCCAGTCTTCAAAAATATTCCACCATTGCACACACAGCAATATAATATCCCAAACATTATAGTACGAAAATTATTATCACAAGACTTTGACATGAAACTCTTCATAGAAACTGGAAGTCCATTCTATTATGTGTGGGCATGCAATGAATACGAAGGAAACTCAAGTAAGCAGACTTCGTGCCAAATGTTCCCGAGCTGTTGCCAGTGCTTGAGTCAATGTCTGTAAAACCCCAATTTAAGATTAGCCAAACCAAAACAAAACTGATCCAAAACTAAATCAAAGACTATAAAGAGAAGCTGTAATAGTCGTCATCACCTGTTCAGAGAGTGAACCACTAGCTTCTGTGCTCTGCATTGCTACTTTCCCCGCAATGACGTTAGGGTCTGTTTCAAGAACCACTCTGAACACAAAACACATAATCAAACAATAGCTAAGTGCAAAGATATTGAGAATAAACTCAAACCAAATCCTTTCACAAAGCTTAAGACTCGCATATTAAAATCGTGTAGGGATATGATATTAGACTAGCATACCCCTGATCGACCATTTCATCAAGGCACAGAAAGATGAGATCCAAGTTCTCAAGAGCTTCCATCTTTTCCACATTGTTCCTGGTCAAAGAAAGAAAATGCATCAAACATTAATTTTGTTTTAGGAGAATAAATTAGATTGTCAAGTCTCGCAAATAGTACCTCAGAAGAAGCGCAACAGCATCGAAAAAGCCTTGAAGAACAGAAGACAAGACAAGCTCGTTTTCATTTTCGCCTCCAGTAACAAAGAAGTGAAGGTCCTGGGCGAACTTGTAGACAATGATATTACTGTCCAACAGTGTGATCTCAGCTGCACACAAATGTTAACGTCTATAAGCGATTAGAAAGAGACTGCATGTATATACAAATCTGTCAGGAAAACCAATAGACAGTCCACGAAAGAAAGACGTGTGTATGGTACAATGGTCTAACCTTCAGTGCGAGCATTGGTCTTGGAGGTCTTGGAGAAGACAAGCTTCTCAAAACTCAGCTTGGCAGCATGAGTAGGCCAGTCATCGGAGTAATACTTGACAGCCACACGCTTCCCTTCAGAGTCTAGAAGAAGAATGTTCTTCACCAAAGGACATGAATCCTAATACAATTTTGTAAAAAAACGGACAAGCATAGTATTCAAGTTCCACATAAGAAATGTATTAGATTGATGTATAGAGTGTATATGTACACGTAAATGAGCTGTACAATGAAGCTAGATACACCAATCTAATAACCACCACATGTGCCATATGCTAAGAACACTTTTGCGACATAAGTAGATCCAACAGAAGCATATGAATATGAGATATAATAATGCAAAATGGAGACTTACATTACTCCCGTGAAAGCCTGACATTGTTTTGAGTTATCTTCACTACAAACACAAAAGCAAATATTTTTCAAAGATTAAAACCAATCAAATCTCCGATTTTTTACAACTTTTTTTTAAAAGCTTCATACAATCCTGAATGGATCTACACATACAATCACTAAGCAGAACAAAAGAAGAGATCACACAACCAAGATCAGATCTCTACCAATTACTAATACGCAATCCTAACAAAACCTAAATTGAACTGCGAGTTGAGATCTGAGAAAGCAATGTAGAGTGAGAAACACGGAAACGATCGCCGGAGTAGAAGATCGGAGAAGAAGCAATGGAGGAGGAGGAGGATTACCTTGACAGTTGAGATCTGGCGCAGATTTCGTTTCGAAGCTGGATGGATTTGCTATGAATATATACACTGAATCCGTTCGCTTCGTCGTTAAAAGAGACTTGGTCAAATTTTTCGGTTCCTAGATCTGAATTGGGAATTTTTTCTTATGTAACCGGGTATTGGAAAATGTTAACCGGATTGGTTCGGTCCGCTAGATTTTAACTTTTTTCTTTTAATATTTGATCTGGACTGTGCGGCGTTTCGTAAGTATGAATGGTTACTACGTCCCGTTTTTAATTTCATTGTTAGAAAGGATCATCAATCATCATTGTCTAGTATCTTTTGTAGAAAGGTTCTTGTTGGATCATTGTTTGTAATACATTGGCTCATGGTGAAACGTCTCTGGCGACTGTGGGGTTTAACTATTACTAGATTTTGACCCGCGCAACCGCGCGGATGTTTGTTTCGTTGATAGTTAGTTATATAAATATTTTGTTTTCACTTGTAAATTGGTATATATTATAGTAATCACATATTTACGATATGTATAGTAAATATTTTTCAGACATAATAATATTAAATAATAGGTGCTATACTCAAATAGATTGTTTCAAAATTTTTATATTATACATGTTTTTCAAATATGTGTTTGTTTCTTCTTGTATATTTTATTGTTTGTTAGATTAGTATTTCATTTTTAGATAAAGTAATACAAATAGAGTTTGATTAAATATTAATATACTATAATTTGCAAAGATAATATAAATTCAAAGAATTTTTTGTTAAAACTAAACTTATAGCTTTATAAATTAATATTATAAAGAATTTTTTAAACAATTTTTTTTAAAACCAATATAATTTTAAAAATTTACATCGAAATAAATTTATCTAGTATATATATGATATAAATTTTGTTAGGGTATATAAATATTCCATATTACGAATCTGTGATTTTTGTTAATATATTGTGGATGTATTTAACTATTATTGACATATTTCCTTATAAATAATAGAAGATTCCTAAACTTATATCAATTGACATATTTTGTATGACTAAGTTGGAAGGTGTGGGGGTAATTTACCAAAACCAAATTGTTAAGCGTATATTTATTATTATAGATACAATTTTTCAAAAGATATAATAATGATAAGATTATTAGAGAATTAATGTAACATGACTTTCTAGTTATAGTCCATTTTTAAAAAAATCACACATGAAGTCAAGTCATGACTTCTGTTTTAACATATAAGATGCATGAGCCAATGTTGAAGAGTACTATAACTTGATTCAATCCTTAGCTTAAGATCTAAATGTTTTAATCTTCTTAGGGGGTGTTGTATATCACGTGGCGAAACCCTGACAGCTTTGCTTCTGAATGAAGTGAGGATGTTGCGGCAGGCAAACAAGCACAGCAAATCCACATAGCTAGCGTCGTCATCATCAAGACAATAGCCGAGCTATGGAAAGTATATATAGAACCGCTTTTAGAGTTAAAAAAAAAAGCCATAAATGATCAAAACAGAGTAGTATTTTTCTAAACTAAAACCGATCTACAATCCCGTGAGGGTTACTTACCGGAGGTAAGAGGCTCAACGGCGGAGATGAAGGACGAGGTACTTCACGACGGATGTATGTATGATGATGTTAACTAAAAAAAAACTTTCTAACCTTTTTTTTTCTTTCTAGTTATTGTGATTTTGGGTTTTATAGTAAGTGTGATTAGGTCTGGGGTTATTTTAAACCGCTGACGGCTCCAATTAGTAGTATGTGGGCTGTATTAGAGATGTCAAACAAGCTGTCCCGTCCCGTCCCGGACCGCATTGGGTTCCATTTTTTGCAGGCTACAGCGGGGCTGTTCCGCGCGGGCTGCGGTCCCCGAAAGGTCGTCTTAGTCCCGTCCCGCCAATATACACAGTCCCTTACAAGCCGTCCCGCGGGCTGGACGCCGATGTAGTCAATCATAGCAGTTCTTGACGTAGGAAGTTATTCTATGATGATTAAGACTGCTCCATTACATACCTAAGCAAACAAAATGAATTTATCATGAAGTAGCTACTATTGAAGTTCAAAAGAATTTGTTAAGTGCATGTTGAAAATGAGATAAGTTCTTGTAACAAGTGCATGTATAAATTGAGTTTCTTAATATGATTATACATATATAGACTTATAAATTGTAGTTATTTTTGTCACACCCAAAACATATTAACATACAAAGTAAAGATTTAAATGCAAAAATTAAATTAAAAAAATACTAAATCAAAACTGCCAATCCAAAATGAAATAAAAAGAAAAAACCAAATCAAAAGACCGTCAAAGCTCGAATCATCATTGTCGGAGCTGGAGTCGTCATCGTCGGAGCTCGAATCATCATCACCGAAGGTCGAATCCTCATCGTTGCAGCTCCTTATGTTTTCTTGAAGGAAGTCACATGAATCGTCTTCTTCTCACTCTATTTCTCGTTTTTTTCAGATAAAACAAAAAAAAATGAAGAAAAAATTGCGGGTCCTTGTAATCCCGCATGACCTGTTTTGGCCCATCCCGAAAAAGACCCAATCCCGCAAAGACCCGTCCCGTGAGGCCCGCAACTAGAAAACCGCGTCCCAATACCGTCCCGCGACAGTCCTTTACATGTCAGACCGGCGGTCCAGGTCCATAGTTGCCATCTCTAGGCTGTATTAATGACATAATCTGGCTTTTGTTATGAATATTATGTGTTCATTAAGGGAAAATATTAGATTTATTTGTTTATTACTCCAACTTAGACTTTGTACCCAAATTAGTATAATTTTAAATAAAAAAATTATTACTCAGTAATACACATCAATTTCTTTTTTTTTTACTTAGAATATGTTATCAACACGAAGCTCTAGAGATTTTGAATTAACAGAGTATAAATTTTTATTCAGTATTTTTATTATTTTCAATACTTCTTCAAATTATGCTTATTATCTAGAGCCGGTCCTAAGAAAATCGTTGAATTTAAAAGTTTTTAGTACCATACTGATTTGACCTTTTTCAAGGAATGAAAATCAATGTATCTGATGATATCGACATGATAAACTAAATTCAATATGTCTGATTAATTGTTTCATTAAGACTGCATTAAAATTTGTCATCACACGATATTGTTCTTTTCATACGGCTTAACCAGAGTTGTAACAAATGAGTCTAGTGAGAACCTTTTTGGTAACATGTGAGCTTTCCTGTCTCCTAAAATGTGGAGCTGTGTTACACTATGTATATTAGGGAAGCAGATATGCGAAAAAAGGAAAACATGAAACTAATACGATAGATATGCAAAGAAAATTATAAATATCATAAATGAAATGTTTTGTTGGCCCATCTTAAAAAAAACTAAATGACAACTGGTATTAGCAGATAAAAAATAAGACCTTAAATTAATAAATTAGATGAGTATAATTAAATTAAAATACTAATAGCAAAGGCTATTAATTATATAATTTTAATACTATTTGAAGCATTATATAATATGTATAGAATATAACGTCAAGAATTTTTAGAAGTTTAGAATTACAGAAAACAGTATAAGACTTTTGAAGCATACATAATGTAACAAAAATTTAAATTAATTATTGTTTCAATAAATATGAATACATAAACGAGATATTGCATTGGAATGTGCTTTTTTTTTGGATCAAGCATTGGAATGTGCTTTTTAGACAAATTTGGGCCTATTCATATATTATGTAATGGCGGGGAGGGGGGAGGGGGTTTCTTTTTTTTATTTGGAAACCAAAATAGCAACAATTAATAATATGAGAACTTAGTGTAAAAAACGGATCAGCAATCAACCCGGGATTATTTAAAACGTCGTTTAATCGAAAGATCTCGCTTCACACTAAAAAAAAATTAAGAAGCTAACAGAGCGAAAAAAGACGATTTCGAATTCTCGGAGATCATGAACAACAACAACAACGGCGGTGGGGATAACAACGGCAGCGGAGGCGGCGCGACGTCAACCAGCCGCCGCTGAACCTTCAGGTGTTGCAGATCGGAGGCTTAGGTAACTGTTCCTGAAAAATTTAACTAAATCGATTTAAATTATGATAGGAGTGAGATCTGATGATAGATCGTGAACACTTAGTATGAACTTGAATCAGGATTGAGATGATTATGATATGATTATGATGATAGAGCGTGAACATTGATGAAGTCACATCATGAAACCTAGCTAACAGATGAGAATCTAAATGAATCAATATTGAGATGATGGTTATGATGATAGATCGTGAACACTTAGTATGAACTCATTATGAAAACTAGAACTAGATGTACATATGAATCTAAATGAGATGATTATGATATGATTATGATGATAGAGCGTGAACGTTGATGAAGTCACATTATGAAACCTCGTTGTACAGATGAGAATCTAAATGAATCAATATTGAGATGATGGTTATGATGATAGATTATCATCCCAATATTGATTCAGGTGAAATATTGATTCATGATCAATATTGATTCAAGGTTTCATAATGAAAACTAAAAATACATTTACAGATGAATCTAAATGAATCAATATTGAGATGATGGTTATGATGATAAACTAGGTCTACAAATGACTCTAGGTCTACAGATGACTCTAAATGCATCAGTATTGAGATGGTTAACAGCTGTGGAGATGGATTTTCTTATCCATGTCGCTGAGCTTTTTCAGGTGATGAAATCTCATTATTATGAAAAAACAAATCAATCTAGATAGGTGGTTAGTGGAGAATCTTAATATTCCTATTTAATGGTGTCAGGTGGTGAATCCAACACTGATTCTAGTGAACACATAGGGACTTTATCGGGTTGACGACGAATGGAATCGCGATTACAATGAATGGGTCATCTCAAGCAGACAGAGGCATATGACTACTCAATATGGGTAGAGGCTTACAATAAGGGTATCTAGAGGGGTGACTAATCCTGCTAGTATCTCTCTATATCAAAGAGTTATAAGAAAGGCACCAACTTATGAAGACATGCCAGTGAGGATTAGCTTTGCCCACTACATGTTTAGGCCCTAGTAAGGTTTTATTTGACTAAACTAAATGCACAGAGTAGTGAAATGTACTACAACTGGACCTCTTATTTGTGAGAGTATTTCACTCCTTATGGCAATTTGAGTGATATTAGTACAACTAGTGTAACTAATAAAACTTGTAAGAAATCATCATCCCAATCAAATGTTATTGAAAACAAACTATTTATGTATTTTGAAAAATGCAAGCGGGGAAAGATTATACCAACATGTCTCATTGGTTTTGTATCATTCTATTGATAGCATCATTCATAGGCTGAAAACATGAATCAAATATCACCATATTAATTGCAAGGTTGTATTAGTCATACACGTTCTAGTTGTTATATTGGTTATATTCAATCTAGTTGTACTGGTTATACTCAATCTAGTTGTACTGGTCTGAGTGGTACTAACTGTACTGGTCTGAGTGGTACTAGTTGTACTAGTTCGAATGGTACTAGTTGTACTAGTTTGAGTTGTATTATTTGTACTAGTTTGAGTGGTACTAGTTGTCTGTGTTCTTCTATGTCTCAAAAATTTCATAACAAAGATGAAATTCGATTCAGATCAGAGGAAATCAATTAGGGACGATAGTAGGTTGATCGATTTGAGATAAAAATAAGAAAACAAGTATAAATCTTGGTTAAGAACAATAACCACATAATTAGATTGTGGGAGGTGAAGTATACTATATATCTATGGTAAAATCATTTAAATTTAATATATCATATCATATGAGTAGAAACCTCATTTAATAAATATTTATGCTAAAAGTATAATATATATTTATGGTAATATCATTTAAATTTAATATATCATATACTAAAGATGAAATTGATTATTTTGATTTATTTACCCTAAAATAATTGCGAATAAACAAGAACGGTCGTATGCTTCATATGTGTATATCATTTTATTATATAATAGTATTAATAACTGATTTATTAGTTATTTAATATATATAATTATTATTTTATTATTTCATAATATGCAGAAAAACATAAAATAAATAATAAATATAAAATCTTTATTCTGCAGAAAGCGCAGATCTTAACTTAAGTATGTGTTTTGTAAATAATTTTAAATTTTAAATCTTTAATAATAAAGTTGATTTTTTTATCTCTAAAGAAGGTAAAAATTTTATTGATTTTTACATTAAACCCAATTATAAGAATCTTTAGTTTCATATATATCAATTCATTTAAATATCTAATTTTAATAATGTTTGTATTTACATATATATATATATCTATTAAATTCTTAAAAGAATTTTTAATAATCTCTTAAGATTTACATATGTGAAGAGATTGAAAATTACACAAAGTTATATTCTAAACTAGAAAATACATTATCTTTTTTTTTCTAAATAAAATATAATTAATAAATTTGATTATGTAATATATTAGTATTTACATATATAAGTATTTTTAAATAATAAATATAATTAATAAATAACTATAAAATGTTATTAATAATCCTATAAGATTTACTTATGTAAAGAGATTGAAAAGTACACAAAGTACATCATAGATTTGAAAATACAGCATGGGTTTAAAAATAAAACATAATTAATAAATTTGTTAAGAAATTATACATCAATGGTCATTTAATTGAAACTAGACTTTGGTCCGCACACCCGTGTGTGTTTTTAAATTAAAAATTAATTTTATTTTGTGAAATGATAATCAAAATTTTAAAACTTTATCATGTACGGTTTCTTTTATAAATGAATATTTATTTTTGTGTACATGATAATCTATATTTTAAATTTGATTGTGTGTGTGTTTTCATTTTTACATTTTTTATATATTAATAGTCATTTTTTTGTAAATGATGAATTTAAAAAATAATCATTTGATATGACATTTTCAAACACAATAACTTTATAATTTGTATTAATTATTATACATTGTCTTATAATTCGTTAATTGTATCAGTTATATTTTTAAAATATGAACCGTATATACGCACAAATGTGTTTTATTTTATTTTTTATGGATCAAAATTATATTATATTGTATAATAAATTATTTTATATACTATTGAAAATATGTTTCGATAAACTTTATAGTATTTCACATTTTTAATACTGAATTTACATTAGAATACTATTTATATGAAAATATACAAATTAATAAAAGGTAGGATTTTAGCCACAAATTTTTATTTCAAATTTAGAATACTCGTTTATTGTGATTGTGTTGAAACCTATTAAATAAATATAGTGTAGATTTTCTTTTATTGTTGCCTAACTCTTTGTTAGTTATAATTATTTTTGAGAAATTATGTAATAATTATAAAATACAAAATTATTTAAAGTTAAAATTATTTAATATTTTAGTGATATTGATTTGTAAATAAGTTGTAAGTTTTAGTGGTATTTTTTATTTGTACTTCTCTTTAATAAGATAGATGCATAACTTCCAAAAAGAAACCGTCTCATCCTAAACAAATCTCATATAACGTTACACCAAATACAACAACTGTGACAAAAAAAAACTTTAAAAGACAAAGAAATGATTCGAAACAAAAAAAAATAGTTACATAGAAATCAAGGTCTGAGAACATCCTATACAATAAAGTTGAGTTTTCTCACTTCTCAAGCCTCCACATCAGCATTAGAACATGAGGCAAAAAAAGACATGTCAGCAATTACTAATTAAAATTAAACCGGACAAAATTAATTCTTCTCATCTCGGTTTGTCACATTCTGATTTTTTGAGTTTTTTGACAAAATGGGTTTGGGCTCTTCAAAATATAATGGCCAGTTATAGAATGATTTATGTATTACCCAACTTGCAGAATTCTTTTTAAGATTTACACACATTCTCAGCCCGTTAAGTTGTCTTCTTACCTTAGGTTTCAGAGATCAAACCGGCGGTCACCAGTTTGTAAATTTTTTTTTTTTTTTACCTTTTTGTAAAGTTTGTTCTCATGCATCTTTATATTTCATATAAAACAATTAACACTTGCACAACTTATAACTAAACAAGGTGCATAGTTTGTATCACATATATTACAACATCTTCGACATTTTAGTGTACACAATTTAAAGTAACAAATGATAATAATTAACACAAATTAATAGAATTATGAAGATACCATCATAGAAAATTATAAACACTTTCATAACTCATATAAGATTAGACAAACTACAGAGCTAATGAACACTTGCACAACTTCTAAAAGAATAAACAAAGAGCATGGCTTATATCTCTTTGTCTAAACAAAGGTCTTAGATGAGAAATTTATAAGTAACAAACTGATAATAATTAACACAAAATGATAAAATTAAGAAGTTACCATTACAGAAAATTATGAACACTTGCACATCTCATAAGATTAGACACATTTCAGAGCTTATATAACTATATTGACACATCCTATACGCTTAGAAGACAAGTTTATAAATAACAAACTGCTAAAAATTAACACAAAAATTGGATTTAAGAAGCTATAATCTTACAAATTAAAGCTTATCGTTGCAAGATACCTACACGCCTCCCAACTGAATGATTAGCTCACACTGTAAATGCAGTGTAATTGCAAAAGCCAGTAAGTACGCATCTCCTACATTCTTTCATAACACAGTTCTGATGCAACCTCTTGATTCTTAATTACTCAATCATTGCGATTTTCAGATTTAATGGTGAAGATGCCAGTTGAATTTAATGGCAAAGCAACCACATGGAGATCTCCAAAAAATCTTAGTGTTTCTGAACACTCCAGCGCATCATCATCATCTGTAACCAAAAGAAGTCATAAAAATTAAAAAAAAATGGTCCAAAGGAGACGTAAACTTATTCTTTATGACTTTGACAACTTACTCTTTTGTAAACAAATTTATGTACTTATTCCTACTCTTTAATCTTTGTTCCTCCAATATCTGAATCACGGCAGCCTTGGCTACAAGAGAAATATCTACCACGCACACCAGCCCCCCTCCCCCCCTTATCGGACACATATCAGCTAAAGCTCATCTTAATAGTGAGGGAATAAATCAGTACTTCTTCCACCACAAATCAATCAAAGCACTCAATCACCTCACATGTGCCAATCTACTTATGGAAAATATGATAAAGGTATGTATCTTTGTGGTTTAGTAATGTTGTGCAGAGGAAACCTCAAAGAAGGAAAATATTTCTTTGATATCCTTGGCTAGGAACACACACTATCAAAATCCGATCGCTGCTGGAATAAGATTAAGAGGTTCAAGTACTTTGGATATCCGATCAGATTTCTTTGATACACTACTGCGGCAATGCTATCAAGAAACTTATGTTCGGGACAAGAATGTTCTCTGAAAACACCGCACCTGACGGTGGACCAACGGCAGAGGATAATGAGCATATGGAAGCTATGTTTGAAGCATTAGGATTTAAGTTCACCTTTTGTATCTCTGATTATCTACATATGCTCACGGGACTTGATCTTAACGGTCACGAGAATGGTGGCGTTTAAGATATAAATGATCAGTCTAGGATTGTTACTATTTTGTGTATAAGATATAAACGATCAGTCTAGGATTGTTACTATTTTAAGAGGATGAAACTATATATTATCTTCCTTGAAACAACTTAATCACAAAACAAACACAACTATTTACATTTTTCATTCACAAACATTAACTTTACTTTATGTTTAAGTATTTACTAAATTAACTTTGTAAAGTCTATCAAATTTTTACTACTTTTATTTGTTTTGATTAATAACAACCACTTATGCTACTCCACTAATAATCAGAAAAGATCATTGTCTTCAACATAGTTACAACATCAAATTTCTGAACATAATCTCTTCACTAAAACCACAAAATAAATCGCAACTTTTTTATAATAACATATATGAATCCGGCGCGTAGCGCCGGCACACCACTAGTATATAGTAAAACAAAATAACTACGGCGTACATTACATTCATATGAAACATAACATTCAGGTTCAAAAGGATAATAAGTCAAATTTATCTCAAATAAATAAATATGTTTTGGTGTCTTATCACTCATTCATCAGTCATCTTAAATCACCGACAATGTCAACTTCAAAATTCACCTACAATTTTCTCTTACATTAAGGAAAATTAAAACATTATTTATTACTAACCACTAAAAGAACAAACCAGCATAACTCAGTCTATGTTTGCTAAAAATCCGTATCGGCCATTAACATGTAACATCTTCCAACAACAACATACAAATCAACTAAAAGAATCCACACACGATGTAAGAATTTATCCATAGATATTTGTAATTTTATGGTTACAAACAATTTTGAACTCATCATCGCTCAGCTCGAAAAAAAAATCATGGTTCTTTCTCTAAGAACAATCATTTTCTATTCTCTTATGTGTTTGCCTTTTGAATTATGAGCTGTATCAAAAAGGGTCTCTCTGAGTGATTTTAAAAACTTAAGGATAAAAAAGTATTGGTTCAGAGAAGAGTAGTGAGTTGGAGAAGAGTTTGGAAGTCGTTTCAAGCGGTTTTAGCCCATGTTTTCTCTTCTCCTTCACCTTTCTTCTTACTCTCAAGCTTGATCATGTTTTTCTCAATCATGGTGGTGAGTCTCTTTATTTCTTTTTCGTATTTGTTGCCTTGACTTCTCTTTTGTATAGCCAAAATTGGGACAACTCTCTGAAACAGTTAATGTGTGCCTCTGATATTGAGTATTGACTAAATTTAGTTTGGATACAAAGTAGAAGACTTTATCATCATTTAGCTTTGTTTTTTTTTGCAGATTTATATTTACACCATTATGGCCGTTTCTTATTGTGATTTCATCCCTTCTCAGAACCACATGTTGATATGTCATAGACTTATATCCGCTATCCAATTCGGGATCCGCTCCAAAAAACGGAAATCCGGGGGGTCCGGATCCGGATAGTGATTTCACGGATCCGGCGAATCCTGATCCAAATCCGAATAGTGAAATTGTCAGTCTGAATATCCGGATCCGAATCCGGGCCCACTAAATATTTAAAATATAATTCTATTTATATAGGTATATTATATATTTTATTAAATATCATTAATACTTAATTTTGTTAGTAAATTCTATTATTTAATTTAAATTTTTGCAAATTAATATTTCTTAATAGAATAAATAAATAGTAAATTTTGATATTTTTTTTTGATTTTTTAAAAAATAAACCGGATCCGGATATCCGGATGGCCCGGATCCGGATCCGGATAGTAATTATACGGATCCATCGAATCCGGATCCGGATATCCTAAAATACCTCGGAGATCCGATCCGTCCTACCCCTATGTCATATTAATTATATTTAATTTCTGGTTTGCAAATACTTAAACTACATATAATTCTTTCAAAATTTATAAGTTACAATGTGAAAACTGAGATACGCTAAAGTGGCCACTTATTGGCATTCATCGTGCGCCAGGATCGAACTCTTCGTAATAATGTTTGGCCTCCAAAAAAAATGGAAGGTTAATAATTAATTTGCACTAATGGTATTATGCATGGTTCGCTTAACCAAACCGAGTCACATCCAAAAAAATCTGGTGTCAGATCAATTAGTCATCCGTTCATCATTCAAGAGTTAGATAGAACAAATCTAAAGTAATTGCAAGTTCACATTATCATTCAGCTAAACATTTAATAGAATTTCTTGATTTGATCCCTTTACATTAATTTGTCTTGTTTTCTCTGGTTTTTTTATCCCTTTGCATTTGCATTTTGGTATATCTAGGAGTCTTTTGCATACTTTTTTTAGCTCTCTGATATGGGGCCTCGTGAAAGTTTGCAAGTAAACCATGTAGCCCTCAAGTGCAAGCAAACAACACATCAACAGTGCCAATATAATCTCTTCGGAAACAGCAGACCTAAGTAGAAATAAGAAAAACCTTCTTAGAATTATTTTGAGGCACATTTAACAAAAAAATTCCCTCTTAGATGTTGCCTTCTTCTCCTCTTCTAAGTCCTTAGTCTCATTTTCATAAAATAAAACATTAGCAAAAAGCAACTAAGGACATGTTTTTTTCATTTATATATATATAGATGTACATTAATATAAAACATGAAAAAAACAAAACAAACAAATAGCAACTAGTAACATGTTTGTTTTCTCTCAGTCAACTTGTCGACTTAACTGTGTTAATTAATTATATATCAAAGTTACGTTTCCTTATCCATGGCCATGCTTTATATGTCAGCTGGTGGTTTTTACTACGTAACAAAATTGCTCTAAATCTCAAGTTCAATGGTCGCAGTAGCGAATGAAGTTGGTTCGGCAGGTTATGGAGGCCAAAGACAATAACGTTTGATTGTGTAAGATTCAACCTCTTGTTACAAAAAAAAAAATGAAAAGATTCTAAATACTAGTATGCTTTTTTTTTTTTAATCTAAATAGTATTATGCATTGTCCACAACTGCAATCAAATATAGTTTTTACCAACAAGTTCAAACACCGATGTTTGAGACAACAGTCTATAGTACTTAGGGCTGGGACGGATCGAATATCTGGGATATTTCAGGATATCCGGATCCGGATTCGGCGGATCCGTAAAATTACTATCCGGATCCGGATTCGGGCCATCCGGATATCCGGACCAAAACTCAGATCCGGTTTATTTATTTTTTTTAATAAAAAAAAAATTCAAAATTCAGTATTTATTTATTTTATTAAAAATTGTTATTTTCAAAAAAGTTAAATTAAAATAATAGAATTTATTAACAAAATTAAATATTAGTTATATTTAATAGAAAATATATAATATACCTATATAAATATAATTATATTTTAAATATTTTTTAAATATTTAGTGGGCCCGAATCCGGATCCGGATATCCGGACTGAAATTTTCACTATCCGGATTCGCCGGATCCGTGAAATCACTATCCGGATCCGGACCCCCCGGATATCCATTTTTTCGGAGCGGATCGGATCGGATCCCGGATCGGACCCCGGATCGGATCCCAGATCGGATAGCGGATCCCGGATATAGGTCCCAGCCCTAATAGTACTTGTGTCCGTACGCCAGTTTTTATTTATGGAAATTGGAGAGAACTGGAGTAGTTTCCCACAGAACACAATTAAGGGTATACATTCGAAGAAAAGGAAAAATTAGGGGTCGGTTTTGATATTATTAGAAAAAGGAAAATAATCTCTTTTGCAACAAGAAACAAAGAGATATAATCATCTCAGATCTCTCAGATAAACCAAAAAAAAAACTCTCAACTTTCTCAAAATCCAATTATGTCAAACCCAGCTGAATCTTCCGACTCGTAAGTACCCAGAGATCTCCGATTTTGATTACCCATTCCGATCTAAAGCTAAAAAGCTTAATCCTTTTTTCAGGAAATCGAAGAAAGACTTCAGTACAGCTATTCTGGAGAGGAAGAAGTCTCCTAACAGACTTGTCGTCGATGAGGCCATCAACGATGATAACTCCGTCGTCTCTCTCCACCCCTCCACCATGGAGAAGCTCCAGCTCTTCCGTGGTGATACCATTCTCATCAAGGTTGGTTCGGTCCTTTTTAAACATCAAATTAGGGTTTTTTTTTCAATTAGGGTTTTTTTTTTCAATTAAGCATTATGAATAACGAAAGACTCTTTTTTTTTTTTAATGTGGAATTCTGATTTGGTTTTGGCTTTTGTGTGTATTATAGGGTAAGAAGAGGAAGGACACTATCTGCATTGCTCTAGCTGATGAATCATGTGAGGAGCCAAAGATAAGGATGAACAAAACAGTCAGATCTAACTTGAGAGTTAGGCTTGGAGATGTTATCTCTGTTCACCAATGCCCTGATGTCAAGTACGGGAAGCGTGTCCACATCTTGCCTGTTGATGATACCGTTGAAGGAGTTACTGGAAACCTCTTTGATGCTTACCTTAAACGTAAACTTTATCTGTCTGCTTTCTTTTTGATATATTATTGTTTGTTTGGGGATTTATTTGATTTTGTTTTTCAACAACAGCTTATTTCCTGGAGGCCTACCGTCCTGTGAGGAAGGGTGATCTCTTCCTAGTCAGAGGAGGAATGAGGAGTGTGGAGTTCAAAGTTATAGAGACTGATCCTGCTGAGTACTGTGTGGTTGCTCCAGACACTGAGATTTTCTGTGAGGGCGAGCCAGTGAAGAGAGAGGATGAGGAAAGGCTAGATGAAGTGGGTTATGATGATGTTGGTGGTGTCAGGAAGCAGATGGCTCAGATCAGGGAGCTTGTTGAGCTTCCCTTGAGGCATCCACAGCTGTTCAAGTCAATTGGTGTTAAGCCACCGAAAGGGATTCTGCTTTATGGACCACCTGGGTCTGGGAAGACTTTGATTGCTCGTGCTGTGGCTAACGAAACTGGTGCGTTTTTCTTCTGTATCAATGGACCTGAGATCATGTCTAAGTTGGCTGGTGAGAGTGAGAGCAACCTCAGGAAAGCGTTTGAGGAGGCTGAGAAGAATGCTCCTTCTATTATATTCATTGATGAGATTGACTCTATTGCACCCAAAAGAGAGAAGACCAATGGAGAGGTTGAGAGGAGGATTGTGTCTCAGCTCCTCACGTTGATGGATGGACTGAAGTCACGTGCTCATGTTATTGTCATGGGAGCAACGAATCGTCCCAACAGTATCGATCCGGCTTTGAGAAGGTTTGGAAGATTTGACAGGGAGATTGATATCGGTGTTCCTGATGAAATTGGACGTCTTGAAGTTCTCAGGATCCACACAAAGAACATGAAGCTAGCTGAAGATGTAAGTTTTCAGTTGTAGCTCTTCCTGTATTTGTTGAGTGTAATGATTATTGAAGCTAATGTTTTCTTTCTTTCAGGTGGATCTAGAAAGGATCTCAAAGGACACACACGGTTATGTAGGTGCTGATCTTGCAGCCCTGTGCACAGAGGCTGCCTTGCAATGCATCAGGGAGAAGATGGATGTGATTGATTTGGAAGATGACTCCATTGATGCTGAGATCCTCAATTCCATGGCAGTGACTAATGAACACTTCCACACTGCTCTAGGGAACAGCAACCCATCTGCACTACGTGAAACTGTGAGTGTTGACATTGCTGTACTAAGAACAAGATCAAAACCTTTTATTGATGTTAATTCCAAAATGTCTTCGCTTTGCAGGTTGTGGAGGTTCCCAATGTTTCTTGGGATGACATTGGAGGTCTGGAGAATGTCAAAAGAGAGCTCCAGGAGGTAAACTAATTCTCTCCCTTCTTGCACGTGGATCTGTACTTTAATGTAATAACTGTAAGCTATTTGTTTAAATACAGACTGTTCAATACCCTGTGGAGCACCCAGAGAAGTTCGAGAAATTCGGTATGTCTCCATCAAAGGGAGTCCTTTTCTACGGTCCTCCTGGATGTGGTAAAACCCTTTTGGCCAAAGCTATAGCCAATGAGTGCCAAGCAAACTTCATCAGTGTCAAAGGTCCTGAGCTTCTCACTATGTGGTTTGGAGAGAGCGAAGCCAATGTCCGTGAAATCTTCGACAAGGCTCGTCAGTCCGCTCCATGTGTTCTCTTCTTTGATGAGCTCGACTCCATTGCGACTCAGAGAGGAGGTGGAGGCGGAGGTGATGCTGGCGGTGCAGCAGATAGAGTCTTGAACCAGCTTTTGACCGAGATGGATGGAATGAACGCCAAGAAAACTGTCTTCATCATCGGAGCGACCAACAGACCAGACATTATTGATTCTGCTCTTCTCCGACCAGGAAGGCTCGACCAGCTCATTTACATTCCACTACCAGACGAGGATTCCCGCCTCAATATCTTCAAGGCATGCTTGAGGAAATCTCCTGTTGCTAAAGATGTAGACATCAATGCTCTCGCTAAGTACACACAGGGATTCAGTGGTGCTGATATCACTGAGATTTGCCAGAGGGCTTGCAAATACGCCATCAGAGAAAACATCGAGAAGGTCAGAGACCATTTTTTGTTAGGCTTGTTAAATCTCTAGCTGGAGTCACTAAATTTTGAGCCACTTTTGTTTCTTTGTTTCAGGACATTGAAAAGGAGAAGCGGAGGAGCTTGAACCCAGAGGCGATGGAGGAAGATGGAGTGGATGAAGTATCAGAGATCAAAGCTGCACACTTTGAGGAATCGATGAAGTATGCACGCAGGAGTGTGAGTGATGCAGACATCAGGAAGTACCAAGCCTTTGCTCAGACGCTGCAGCAGTCTAGAGGGTTTGGTTCTGAGTTCAGGTTCGAGACTAATGCTGGTTCAGGTGCAACCACTGGAGTTGCTGATCCTTTTGCCACGTCTGCAGCTGCTGCTGCAGATGATGATGATCTCTACAATTAGTTATCAAACTTATCATCCTCTTCTTCTTTTTCTTAAGTTCGCTTTCGAATTCTCTACTTTTGGATGACTTGGGGGAAAGTGATACTGGTATACTTTTCCTTTTTAAGTTAATCAGAATCGCTTATGTTTGATACTCTAAATCTTGAGCAACCTCTCTTTCCAGGTCTACATCTTTATCAATGTTACGATACCATCTTCTCTTGATAATAATATGGCTGTTTGGGACTAGAATTATAACTAACTTTTCTCTGTATCAATGAGCCTGAGAACACCAAGTTGCTGGTGAGAGTGATAAACTCAACCACTAGTTAAAACAATGGGAAAAAGCTAGACTACACACTTAAAGGCCAACTACAAGAAGTAAATTGAGATATATTTTTGTAACATCGTTGATAAATTCTATGTTGTCAGGATATGAGCTATAATATCCTATGCTGAAGCAATTGTGGAATCATCTATATGGAAGATATCCCAAAGATAAATACACAGGAAAAATAATAGAATAGACAGAAAATCTCAAACACATTCTTAGTATTAAAGCTGATTCAGTACAGACAAAAGACATTCTCTGATAGTGATTAGCTCATTTTCTCTACTATTCTCTGAGCAACCAGAATCAGAATCGATGATTCTCACAACAAAAAACAAAACAAATCGAAGTTTATAAACTGTAAGTAAATAAATAATAGTAAACGATTTGATTAAAATGAGAGAACAAAAAAAGTGAGAATAGTACCATACTGTATCGATCTAGGAAGTGATCATATGATCTTCTTCTCGCTCTGCTGCTGCTTCGGCTAATCTCTTCCATGATAATAGGCGTTGTTCTTCCACGTCTTTGGATTTAGCTTGTTTTTCTTCATACTGTCTTTGGCATTCTTCAAAGAGCTCAGGATCCATCTCCATGAACATCTTCTTGATATTTTCAGTTAGACCATGAACTGCTTGGTTCCAGTGAGATTGGATGTTCTTCTCCAGTGCAGGGTATATAATTGGAAGTATTACACCTCGGTTCTGCGCGATAAGACCCACGATGTGCTCGTTGTTCCACAAGAACAATGCTCTCTCTGCAACCTGTATTGGAATTTTATGAGATATGAAAGTTAAATATCAGGCAAAACCAGCGTAAGATCAAACCTGCTTCAGTCTAAAACACAAGCAGAATTATTGAACAGAAGAAGCTAACTAATTCTCCAGCTTTCAGGTGAGTACAAACCTGAAAGTGCGAGCTATTAAGGGAACGACCAATCTGTTGGAATAAATGAACCATGCAACGCTGGAACTCAACAGGCTGTGTTGCCTCAAGAACTTCTTCAAGTTCCCCGAGGAAGAGATTCTCTTTGGTGCAGTTCGTCACAGGCCAATACTTCAACAAACCTCTGATCACTGTATCCGCTAGCTTATAATCCTTTTCCACAAACTGAACGATGCAATAAGATAACTGCTGATGGTATATAGCTATTGGTTTCGGCTTATGCAATGGTATCAACACCCTGATTAGAAACAGCTTGTGCTCCTCCTTCATAGGCAACGCAAACCCGTTAATGATACTGCCTAGAATCTCCAAGAGTTCCCCAATCCCACTATGTCTCTCAGTCTCATAGATAAACCTATAGAAAATGTTGTTAATTGCTTTCCTAATAAAGGGCCTGTGGACCATAAACTTCCCGTAGATTCTATGAAGAATGGTTTTCAAATACTCCCTCTCTCTCGGGTCTTCAGAGTCAAACAAGTCAAGCAGCTTCAACACAAAGGAATGATGGATATACCGTTTAGCCACTTTCGTATCAGTATCAGTAGAAACAACGTATCTCAGCAGCAACTCGTAAACAAGCTGTAAATGAGGCCAAGAAGGTTCCAAATACGGCTCCTCTTCCTCAGGATCTGCAGGCTCTTGACCCGTATTCTCGTGAGATCCAGGAGGGAGACACCGGAATATATTGACAGAAACCATCTTAATCATCTCTTCCTGACAAGACTCAGAGATGATCTTACTAGCTCCAGACTGAATAAAATCCACAAGCTCCAGCAGCGTCTGCCTCTTAATCTCCTTCTCTCTCGCGTTGTTCTTAACAGTGTCGGTGAAATCGAATAAGAAACAGCAGTTCTGAAGCTTCCTCAAGAACAAAGCTTGCCTCTCTGAAACCGGAACGTCTCTGAACAAAGGGAGTGGCTCCACTGAGGTCATAACCGGAGGTTGTGGAGTAGTAGCCGTCACTGGAGACGGAGAAGGAACCAATGCACCACGAGAGGCGTGACTAACGACGACATTGGAACCAGGACCATAAGAAGACGGTGGTTCATTGGCCTCGGATTTAGAGGGCTTCCGATGCCCACCTTTCATGATCTTCTTAAACATGGTTTAACAGCTTAAAGGAACACACTTTATCCACCAAATCAAGAAACCCTAGAAGATACTTTATCCAGGAGCTCAAAAGGAACAAACTTTATCCACCAAACTCAGAAACCCTAGAAGATTCAAGAGCAACAAACTTTATCCACCAAACTCAGAAACCCTAGAAGATTCACGAGCTCAAAAGGAACAAACTTTATCCACCAAATTAAGAAACCCTAGAAGATTCACGAGCTCTAAAGGAACAAACTTTACCCACCTAACTAAGAAACCCTAGCAGATTCACGAGCTCAAATTTGGATCAGTGTGCAAGGAAGGGGAGAATCAGAACCCTAACTATTCAAATTCAAAATCCTCAGATTGATTCCACTTCTACGACTCTCTTGGATCAAGCTCCCGATTTCACGGATAATCGAAATGGAGACAAAGAGCTAGAGAAAAAAGAGTACCGGAGATCTGAGCTGGAGAAAGTCAGACCATTGAATTTGATTCTTATAAGCTGGTTGATCGGACGGCTATGATTTACCGGCGATCGAATCGGGAAGAAGAGAGGGAGATAAATGATAGAGAGAGAGGAGAGATTTAGATACAGTATTTTGAGTGCCGAAAGATTTTTTATTTTTATATATATTTGTTCCTTTTGTTTTTGGCTTTTTGCGCGAAACAAAATTAACATAATTTCTTTTGTTGGGTAATTTATTCGAAACAAAATTATATACATGGACAAGTTTACAAAAGAGAATTAATCTTAAAAATATCTTTAATTCAAAAGAAAAAAAATATATATATATATATAGGGAAAATCTTAAAAAATTACACTAGTTAAAAACTAAAATGATAATCTATACTATTATTTAAGAAGTAAATTTGCTTAGTTGTCATGTTCTCCTTGATTATAGGTAATTTGCTTATTTATCATATTTATAATATTATATATAATTTATCTATAAATAAAACGAATTTATATGAATATATCATATTTTAGAAAATAAGATAATTCTTGTGAATTATGTTGTTATCTAGAAATATATTTTAAGAATTATCTTATTATCTAGAAATATATTTATATATATAAAACTTAAAAAGATAATTCTTATATATTATGTTGTTTTGTTGAAAATATATTTTTCTATTATAAAATTTAAAATTAAGATATAAAAATTATCTTATTAATAATTAAATTTATATTTTCGAAAATAAGTTAATTCTTATGTATTATTATCTTGAAAATATATTTTTCTATTATAAAATTTAAAATTAACATGTAAAAAATCTATACTATTATTTAAGAATTGAATTTGATGTTTGCTGATTTGTCATATTTTCCATGATTTTAAGTAATTTTGATAATTTATCATAATTTATTATATATTTAAAACAAATTTATATTAATAGTATCAGATTCTTAGAAAATAAGATATTTATTATGTATTAAGTTGTTGTCTTGAAAATATATTTTTTTATTATAAATTTAAAATTAAGATATAAAAAGTTGTAGTTA
>CAKOAT010197376.1:66290-87042 GCA_932364175.1 Eruca vesicaria subsp. sativa | reverse complement strand
AGCAAAATAATTATAGAAATATATTGTTTTAAATATTTCTGAAGTTTGAGTTTTGTCATTAATAATTATTTGATGTTTGATTTTTACTTTTTGATAACATAAATAATAACTTATTATGCTGATTTTTAAATTAATGAAATATCAACTAATAAATATTTATAAGATAATTATGCCCGCAAGTGCGGGCAAAACACCTAGTCTATACTATTATTTGCGAAGTGATTTTTCGCAATGGAGCTCTCACGTTAAAAGTTGGAGTGGTTAATATCGATTATACCCTTAATGAATAAATTATATAAATTAATTATATATAAAAACGAATTT
Organism: Eruca vesicaria subsp. sativa; assembly: GCA_932364175.1. Classification (NCBI taxonomy): domain Eukaryota; kingdom Viridiplantae; phylum Streptophyta; class Magnoliopsida; order Brassicales; family Brassicaceae; genus Eruca; species Eruca vesicaria. The sequence continues at coordinate 86,718 of CAKOAT010197376.1, read as the reverse complement.
TAATTTATTTTATTAGATAATTTATTTTAATCAATAACAATAAGAGTTATCCAAAATCAAAAATATATTTTATTTTAAAAAGATAATTCCTATATATGTTGTATTGTTATCTGAAACTATCTTTTCATAAAATATTTAAAAATTCAAAAACAGAAAATAAAAAAATTCAAAAACAGAAAACAATACTTCGCAATGGAGCTCTCACGTTAAAAGTTGGAGTGGTTAATATCGATTATACCCTTAATGAATAAATTATATAAATTAATTATATATAAAAACGAATTTAAATTTATTTTATTAGATAAGTTATTTTAAACAATAACAATAAGAGTTATCCAAATCCAAAAATATATTTTATTTTAAACAGATAATTCATATCTATATATTGTATTGTTATCTGAAAGCTATCTTTAATAAAATATTTAAAAATTCAAAAACAGAAAATAAATAATTAAATATTAATTAATTAAAATTCATAATTTTTTATAATTGAAAAAATAATATTTGAATAATTTTAAGATTAGAAAATTTCAAAATGAAAACACAAATAATAATATATGCTTATAATTTTAATTAGTAATATATTTAATTAGTATATATAATTATAAAACACCTAGTTTAATTTATATTTGAGAATTTTAAAATTTTTAGGGTTTATAGTTTAGTACTTAAAGGTTGAAATGAGATCAAGTTAGAGTAATTAGATTCTCTTTTGTTAAAATAAATCTTATTTACATAATTGTTAATATAAAATATTATCTTCGATATATTTAACATATACCTTTTGTAAAGGTCAAATCTCTAAAATAGGATTAAAAAATTAAAAATGTTATTCTACAGATTCGACCTTTACTTTTTTGGACTCAAATGTCTAAATTAGCATTTTTAATTTTTGACCTTTACAAAAGTATATGTTTAACAAAAGTAAATACAAATAATGGTCAGCATAAAATAGTACAAAAATATCCAAGCTTACATACTTATATGATATACTGCAACGATAGAGAAAAGTTAGATCTATTTTGGGGACCGACTTTCGGCCGGCGCGTGAGCGACCGTGCTGACACCGGAGTTTTCTTGTTTGTCGTAGTGGTTCCCCTTCGCTCTTTCTTTGTCGTCCTCTCAACGACCGTATTGTCTGAGCTCCGGTACCGCTTCCATCCTTAACGGTAGTTCAGATTTGGAGTAACAACGCGTTCGTTTGGAGGTACCCGGTGGAGAGGGAATAGTTTGCATGTTCAGATGTGGTGTTTTCCGGGAGGTGGATGCTTACTCAGATCCATCATTGCCGGCTCTAGTTTCCGGGAAGAGAGTCTTCTTCAAACTCACCTTCGCCGACTTTTGGTTACAGAGAGCAGAGACTAGCAAAGCTCCGCGCTGCCGCTTAGGAACCCAAAGTTCGTTGGGTTAAGGTTATTAGATTCGATTTGTGTCATATTCGGTGTGGTTGTCGTCAAGGTTGGACTGGGTCACTGCGGATGAGATCTCGGTAAACGATAAAGTTCTTCGGTGAGGTGACGACTTTTAAGGAAAGAAAGTCATGGTTCGCGGTTTGCGTGTCTAGGGTTTGAAGTATTTTATAGTCGGAGGAGATCTCGAGGTTCGATGGAACTCTCCGGTGTGATGACAGTGCGATGAAGAACGGGGCATGGGTTCGTTGGAGGCTTGTCGGTTACTGAGCTCCGATGAATGAGGATTTTGATGGTGTTGCTCTGGCAGCGTAGAGGCGGTTACGATGCGTGACGCGTTAATGGAGCAGATCTCTCCACGTGTTGAACCAACCTCCTCGACACGCTATTCGGTCGTGCGGTTTATGAGTTTGGGTAGGACCCGTTTAGCTTTTGCTTTTGCCCGTAGTCTTTTGGGCTTGCATGGACCATTGGCCTGTTGTAGTAGTTTTTTTGGACTTCAGCCGTTTATATTTTAACCCGGATATTTTTGGGTTTTCGTAGCGTTTTGCTGTAGTTGGGCTTCGGCCGTTTGGACTAGGCCCATTTATCTATAAAACAAAAACTTTACGGAAAAAAGTATGATTTTACATGTAATATTTTTTTATAAATTACTAAATAAATATATTATCTGTTAATTATTTAAATTGTTGTCCAAAAAAAAAAAAAAAAGAAGTTAATTATTTAAATTATGGGCTATACTGTATAGGAGTCCGTCCACTATATAAAATGAGAAAACCTAAAATTTAATTGAGTCAATTGCACGCCGGCAACGAGTTATCATTACAAGACAAAAATTATTACACGGCGGTGGAGATAGAGTCTAGAGAGAGAGAGAGGTTGACTACGGCAATGGCGGTTCCAAGGGGAGACAATGGTTTGATGGAAGAAGACGATGTTGACGCTATTATCGAGGAAAACGGTGTTGACTACGAAAGCGATTCCGAGCTTTCCTCAAACCTCCGTGACTTTGCCGCCGCTGCTCAGTCCGGTGACGTCGTCGCCTTACGCACCGCCATTGGTACTTACTTTCTCCTTCCGTTGCTTCTATACGAATCTGTTAAGAGCTTTAGTGGCGACCCTTTTGGTCAAACTTTAGTTTTGCTTTCACCTTCGATTGTGTTGTGCCAGCTTGGCTAGGATGTAAAGACTTAAGCTTTGTAATGGAACCAACCAATCTTCAAAACCAGAGCTCTAAAAGAGTGTACTTGACAGTCTTTAACCCAAAAATTAAAAACATAAACCTTTCTTAGGTCTTGGCTCATCTTTCTTTCTCTTTCTCTCAAGCAGGGCTTCTTCTTCCATTTTGATAACCTCACTGATCTGTGCTTTTTTAGTTAGCTTCACTTTGGATAGAAGTGTAACTAAAAACTTCAGTTTCTGTCTACTGTGTATTCTGTGTGTTTTGTTTTGTTTGAGTGATCTGTTGCTTGAGGCTCTGTGATGGAGATGACAAAAGTTCTGTATTCTCTTATTCATTGATGAAAAGTTTGATTAGTTTCTACTGGTAGACAAGTGAAATTATCAGAATTTCATCCTAATTGGCTGATATGTCCATATGTCTGTGATTTTAGTACAAGACACTGCTTATTAAGACAATATCCTTCTTATTTTTTCCTGATGATTTACTTATCCGCCTTTGAATTTTGATAGACAATTTGAATGGGAGAGTTGATGAGCCACTTGAGGATAATGACTCGGCACTTCACCTTGCGTGTCTATATGGTCACCTCCCTTGTGTTCAGGTTTCTTTTCCTTTTGCTGCCTTCTGCTTGGTCATTTCTACAGAACCTTTGATGTAAACTACTACGCATTAATCGCCTAATGAGTGTTTACTGCAGCTTCTCCTGGAGAGAGGTGCTAATATGGAGATCAAAGATGAAGATGAAGCCATTCCTCTGCATGATGCTTGTGCTGGAGGTAAACTTGGTCTTCGCCCTCTTTTTCCGTATTTCTTTCTCACAGCATGTTCAAGTTTTATAGCTTTTCTTTTGTTGAACTTGGGGGCTAGCAGGATACTTAGAGATAGTACAGCTTCTTTTCAGCCGAGCTAGTAATCCTGAATGTGTGAAGAGAATGATTGAAACTATCGATGTAGAAGGTGACACTGTAAGTATTATCCTCCATCTAAAAATCACTCATTGTCTCTATCTCTCTGAACTGTTATTAATGACAAAGTTATGTTTCTTGTTCACACAGCCTCTGCATCATGCAGCGAGAGGTGAGCATGTCAACGTGATTAATTTTTTGCTGAGTTCAGGTGCTTCACCAACAATCAAAAACTCGTATGGAAAGGTAAACATTTTGCATTTTTTTGGCTCTCCTTGTCTTCTTGAGTAGTGATAGCAAGCTTGTGGTTATCTGCAGACACCAGGTGAATTAGCTGATGTAAACACTGATGCCAGGAGAATCCTCGAAGCTGTCATTGGCGACTCACTCAGCTCCTAATGTTTATGCAACAATCTTGAGCCAGTCATGGTGAGTCGGTGAAATTTAGGGGATGTTTTTCAAAATGTTTTAACTTATCTTTGACTGTTTTTATACAAAGGGTTATAACATGATACCTAAGAATTTTAGAATGTTGTGTCGGTTTCAGATATGAAATTTGAATGGCTTCTCGTTAAGCTTTTATATGAAAGGTGAACAATGATGCTAATAAAGCCTCATCGTCTTCTACAACTGAGAAATCAGCTCGTTGCAGTCATGTTAAAAAGTTCCTTGAACCATTGATATTGTCACTTAGAACGAGTAGGGGAGAGAGAAACTTCATCGATGGGAAGTTTAACTTATGTCTGTTTTGCAATCTCCATGGTCAAACACAGAAAATGATATTAGACAATCTATATTATAATGATTGAGTTTAAAAGCTCAGGTGTCCACATAGGCAGATTGTGGGTCCCACATTTTTATTTTAAAATAGATAGTTTTTTTAAAATAACTACAAACAAAGAATATCAGTTTAGTCAAGTGGTCTAAGACCCTATGTTTGGTCCCCAAGGACATGGGTTCAATTCCCACTGCTCTCATGCATAAACAAATTAATGTCATCATCATAAAAATATTTTTTAAACACACATAGTCTTGGTAAGATGGTCACAAACAATGAAATACACTTTATCCAAGTGGTATAAGGTGTCTAATTAAGTATGCAAGATCGTGGGTTCAAACCACACAGCTATCATGTATTTTTTATTTTTTTTATTTAGGTTATTATCATATGGGCTTTTTGTTTATAAGGTTCTTATGTTTTTTTTTGGGCTTATTGTTTTAAAGATCAAAATAGTTGTATAAACCCTAAACCTTAATAAGTTCAAACCTAAAATAGTTATAAATGAATCCAAAACGAATAATAAAACAAAAAACAAAAAAACAAGTCTCACGTGGTTGTCTACGCGAATGGCTTAAAGAACCTTAAAACTATCTTATTATAATATAGCTCAACCCAAAAATAATAAAAAATAAATCCAAAAACGAATAGACAAAAAAAAAAAAAAAAAAGTGAATTCCACGCGAGTGCATACGTGGATGGCTTAATGAAGGTTGAATAATATAGATTAGGAGCTCAAAAAGTTAAATCATTGCACATATTTCCTAATATATATTTTCAAAAAATTTGTATGTGAGATAAAATAAAATAAAACAACAAAAATTAATTATTTTCGTTATTATTAAATGAATATATAATTTCTCTTACATTTTAATAACTACTATANTAATATATATTTTCAAAAAATTTGTATGTGAGATAAAATAAAATAAAACAACAAAAATTAATTATTTTCGTTATTATTAAATGAATATATAATTTCTCTTACATTTTAATAACTACTATAATTTCCTTGAAAACATTCCTCACCACCGATTCCAGACTCCGGCGAATGGATTCCCACAGTTGATGACGCCGTAGATAAATATGCCACATCATTTATGAACAAAACTCAAACTTACAAAAAACCATATATAAAAGCCTATCTAATGAAACTTAAACAACGAATATTAACTTAATTAAGGTTATTTTCAAATTGATAAATCGTTTAATAAAAATATAATTACTATAAATATAGAATTATATCAAGTTTTGATCTACAATATAAAAACTATTTATAGCAAAAAAACACACCTTAAGGTGTCAACATAGGCAGATTGTGGTCCCACATTTTTATTTTAAAATAGATAGTTTTTTTAAAATGGCTATAAACAAAGAATATCAGTTTAGCCAAGTGGTCTAAGACATTATGTTTGGTCGCCAAGGACATGGGTTCAATTCTCACTGCTCTCATGCATAAACCAATTAATGTCCTCATCATAAAAATATTTTTTAAACACACATAGTCTTGGTAAGATGGTCACAAACAATGGAATACACTTTATCCAAGTGGTATAAGGTGTCTAATTAATTATGCAAGATTGTGGGTTCAAATCACACAGCTATCATGTTTTTTTTATTTTTTTTATTTAGGTTATTATCATATGGGCTTTTTGTTTATAAGGTTCTTATGTTTTTTTTTTGGCTTATTGTTTTAAAGATCAAAATAGTTGTATAAACCCTAAACCTTAATAAGTTCAAACCCAAAATAGTTAAAAATGAATCCAAAACGAATAATAAAACAAAAAACAAAAAAACAAGTCTCACGTGGTTGCCTACGCGGATGGCTTAAAGAACCTTAAAACTATCCTATTATAATATAGTTCAACCCATAAATAATAAAAAGTAAATCCAAAAACGAACAGACAAAAAAAAAAAAGTGAATTCCACGCGGGTGCATACGTGGATGGCTTAATGAAGGTTGAATAATATAGATTAGGAGCTCAAAAAGTTAAATCATTGCACATATTTCCTAATATATATTTTGAAAAAATTTGTATGTGAGATGAAATAAAATAAAAGAACAAAAATTAATTATTTTCGTTATTATTAAATGAATATATAATTTCTCTTACATTTTAATAACTACTATAATTTCCTTGATAACATTCCTCACCACCGATTCCAGACTCCGGCGAATGGATTCCCACAGTTGATGACGCCGTAGATAAAAATGTCACATCATTTATGAACAAAACTCAAACTTACAAAACACCATATATAAAAGCCTATCTAATGAAACTTAAACAACGAATATTAACTTAATTAAGGTTATTTTCAAATTGATAAATCGTTTAATACAAATATAAATACTATAAATATAGAATTATATCAAGTTTTGATCTACGATATAAAAACTTTTACAGCAAAAAAAAANCACATCATTTATGAACAAAACTCAAACTTACAAAACACCATATATAAAAGCCTATCTAATGAAACTTAAACAACGAATATTAACTTAATTAAGGTTATTTTCAAATTGATAAATCGTTTAATACAAATATAAATACTATAAATATAGAATTATATCAAGTTTTGATCTACGATATAAAAACTTTTACAGCAAAAAAAAAAACACACCTACTTTTACACACTAAAAACTATATTATAGCCTAACTATTCCTATAAACCTTACTTCGCATATAAATAACATTTAACACATTCCTAATATTTTTCAAAAACAATTGTATGTGAAATAAAATAAAATAAACAACAAAATTTAAGTAAGTTATTTATTAATTGAATATGTAATTTCTCTTACATTTTAATAACTACTATAATTTCATTGAAAACATTTCTCACCACCGACTCCAGACTTCGGCGAATGAATTCCCACAGTCGATGACTCCGTAGATAAAAATGCCACATCATTTATGAACAAAACCGAAACTTACAAAAAACCATATATAAAAACCTATCTAATGAAATTTAAACAATGAATATTAACTTAATTAAGGTTATTTTCATATTGATAAATCGTTTAATACAAATATAAATACTATAAATATAGAATTATATCAAGTTTTGACATACGACATAAAAACATGAAATTTTCCATTTCATTATTAATTGGTGTCATTAGAAGAATCCACTAAACCAACAATCGGAAAAAATACACGTAAACATAATGATCCCGGCCCCGCGCTTGCGCGGGGAATATGAACTAGTGTTATTAATGTTGCAGTGTTTTAAGCTACGGTTCAGTGTACAATCGAACCCTAGGTATAATAATATAATTATATTTTTCAATATATAATTTCCAAGATTGATATTGAAACAATAAATTGAAACTTATGAAATTGGCTAAAAAACCAACAAATCTTTAATTAATACCGGCTTGGAGTTGCAACTCAGACCAGAAAATAATTGAACTGACTGTTGTTGGGCCCACTTTAAAGTGGGACCCTCCAAAAATAGGCGTATGCCACTTAGCGTGGAGAGCACACGGTATTCTTTAGTAAAAGGCGAAAGAATAGTTCGCTTTGTGCTCACCACATGGCTGCGTGATTTTTGAAGGATAAGCGAGAGCCTTTATTTATAGTGCATCTTCTGCTGCTAACGACTCTCACTTCTCCGATGTGGGACTTTCAATACGAAAAGCCAAAATGACGTTGCCTATTTAAATTTTCGTGGGCTTTATGGGCCTTTACTAAACTTGGGTTTATATATAAGTTGGTATCTTATCCTTTTCTTTTCAAGTCGAGTGAAATCCATAACAGATTTTCACAAAATTAATGAACTTGAATGAAAAAATGTTTTTTTTTGTCAAAGAACCAAAACTTATTCACTGTTTCAAACGAATCCGCAATTTTATTAAAATAATAGAGGTTATATATAGTTTAAGTTTTTCACGTAGTATATTAAGTTTTATTTTTATTTATCCAAACATATTTATTTTTATTTTTAATAATCATTAAATTTTAAGTTTCTGAAATAGTTATTACTTAATAGAAATATATGATAAACTGACTATTAAAGTTTTATTAAAATTAATAAAATTTTAAAAAGAATATTTGTATCTCAAAGAATAATTCGTTTTCAAACAACATAATGTGTACATTCCTGCTGGCTGCTGAGGTAGGTTACACATACATGATTAAGTATTTTAATATAGAACTAACCTGATTTTTGTGGATGTCATCAAATGAGTCAGAATATGTATTTGTGTAAAAGGCAAATTGGGTAAATGGCATATTCCTTGGGATGATCCAAAATTCCAAGCATATTCAGGTAAGACTCCCCTCGTTTCCATCATCAGCTGCTTCCACTTCCACTTATTTATTTTTCTAATTACTTTCACACTCTCTTTACACTATATTTTATTCATCTTTACACCATTAATTTATTTCCCTTTCTTTTGTCCTTCTGCAAAATTTATTGTAAAATCCTTAAAAGAAATTCCTTCAGCGCCTATAGCCTAAACTTGTACATTGAAGATTTCTTTATCTTTTTAGAGAAAGGGTTTCACACTGAAGAATTTTTCATATTATTCTCTATTGAGTAATTCAGCATGCAATATCTTATAAAATACGTGTATATGATACCAGAGCATAACATCTTGCAATAGAAATATATTGGTTCATTGCTACAAAAAGTTGTTTTAATAAATGAAAAAGAATTGTGAAAAAGTGGAAAGAACACTATAGCTTATGTAAGATGGCTTTTCAGTGTATCTTTTTAAAATGTCTTCATGACCATAGACAAACAAAAAAACACAAATGAAAAGAAAAAATAAAATATATATATAACCCCCTAGCAACCATCCATGGTTGAAACCTTCTCTTAATCTGGCACAACACCACAAATCAAAAGAGGGTGGCCATCCCCTAAGAGAGAGACCTCTGATTTGTCTAGAGGTTTTTCTATAGGGGATGGCCTAAATACATAAAGAAGATTACTACTAATGTCTAGCTAAGCGGTTTTGTGTTCTTGTAAGGAAAGTGTTTTAAAGATATGGAGCAATGAAGATTGCAGAAGGCTGAAGATGAAGAGGCAGCTGGTTTAGACAGCGAGTTTTCTTTATCTCCCTCTTTAAATTGGGCAACTTCTATCCTTTGGCAAGCTTCGGTTCCCCTCGGAATCAGCAGATTATGTATTTACTTTTTTATACTCTAGCTTTCTTTATCCGGCCTTCTCTATGTTTTGTTTAATTTATCCTGCTTATGCCTGTATTGTATCCACTCCCATAGTATGTTCTTTGCGAGAGGATTAAGGGAAATAATATTCAGATTTGAGATATAAAATTCACGCCTTAGTTTATTGGAGTTTTTTTTGTTTGTTATATAGTGTTTAAAATCTTCAGAGAATAGTCAGACCACGTTTCTTTTGTCAAAATCTGTTTCCATATCTTTTATAGTGATTTCTCTTTTCTTTGGACACCAAGTATATATATATACTAGGTGATTTTCCCGTGCCCATGCACGGACATAAATATTTTTTAAAATAAATATATGATAATAATTGATTACTATTTATTTTTAATTTTAAAATTAATTTATAATTTGTATGCATCATATATATTAATAATACTATATTACTTTAATTATAATATAATATAATTTTATATATGTTATATCTAGTCGATTTTGTTGTTTTTACGGTTAATTTAGTTATCATTTGATAAATTGGGCTGCATCTCTGAATTTAACTGTAATATTTTAAAAATATATAACTTTTAATTAATTAATTATTTGCATATAGTGGATGTTGTCTTAGATATGTAAATATATTTTAGAAAAATTATGTATAATTTAATATATATTGTGCCTAGAATGAATTAAAAATTAACTAAAGTGTCTGATTCCAAAATACGTAAATTAATATAACAATAATATTCTAAAATATCATTCATATACATAAATTTTACAAAAGAACTAAAATTGTAAGAGTTGGTGAATATTTATTTTTATTTGTTAATATGTTTTTAGTTATCCTATGATCAATAGAAGGTTTCATGTATAAGTAGTTAAATACATTTTTGGAAGCTCATGAACACATATCAATATTTACAATAATTAAAATATCTATAAATTCTAAATAACTTTATGTTTTAGATTTATTGAATGTAAACTGAAATTTATTTTAATTAATCTTAAAATTGGGAATTCAAATTTGTTTTGGTATTTTGATTATGGTTATATTTAGTTTCAATAACATAAAACATAAAATTTAAAAGAAAATTTAATATTAAGAAAACAAATAATTTATTGTTACTTATTTGATCAAGCGATGTTTATTGTTAAATTTATGTTTAGTTTTTAATATCTCTTAAAAATAAGCACTACACAAAATTGTGATTGTATTTGAAAATAATATGATATAAGTAAAATATAACTTATAGATAATTTTCTGTAATTGGAAGATATTATAGTTAACTAAATATATGAAAAATAAATAAACACATTTCAATAATACTAATTATAAACTATTTTTACTACTCTACAAGTATATTTTATGTTATTTAAAAATATTTTTAAATGTACTATTACTATTTTGTGAACTTTCATTTTTTATGAAATCATATTATATATACATATATTTTCGTTTTTAATATATTTATGTTATTTAAAAATATTTTAAATGTATTATTAGTTTATTACTATTTTGTGAACTTTCTATTTTTATGAAATCATATTATATATACATATATTTTTTGTTTTTAATTTATTTTTATGACTTTATAAAAAAAATTCTTTTTATTACATATATTTTTGGAAATTTTTGAAAAGGAAACTAAATAAAATAATTAATAATACTATTTTTAACTTTTTAATTCATTAAGGACATCAGTGTAATCAACCATCGTGAAAGTGAACGTGATAACGACACATAGAAAACTGACTTATCAAATAATATTATAGAGATATCTCCTTTCAAACAAATATGTCCAACTACAAAACATCTACGTTCAATTTAATTGAACCAGGTAACGATGTTATTCTGTTCCTCGCAGTTGATCAACTCTTACTTTCAGTTTGATTACGTTTAAGTTTATACCTTGAACATTTATTTCGATTACCTGAAACAAAGGAAACAGTTGTGACAAATATCTTATTAAATCAGAAATATTGTGCTTGACCTAACTTTTATTTTGTAAGTTTTAAATTAAATATGCATTTCTATTTGATAATTAAACTTATATTAAATTATTAATATTATTTTCTTTATATTATTATTTATGTTTATAAACACTATACTCATTTTTATACTACTATCAATATTTCCAAACAACATTATAATTAATATTGTATCTAAATAATACAAATATACGAACTCTCATTTTTAATAATTTTTAACAAATTTTTTTCAAGTTATTTAGATAAATTAAATAATTTTTAAAATCAAATAATTTATAAAATAACAAAAAACTTAATTTTACATGTTTAAATATTAAATATCGGTTATCTATCGGTTGGTCGCGATGTTTAGTGATTTTGATTTAAAATCGTATTTTTAAAAATCAAAATCGAATTATCGGATCACTAGATTAACCAGTTAAACTGCGGATCAAAAAAACGGTTTTGATATTATTTTTTAAACATAAAATAGAACTAGATCTTGACCCGCACAACCGTGCATGTGATTATTTTCATTTTATACAAATATTAGATCATTTATATTTTTAAAAAATAAGAAAGTAATTCCACAATCCCTTTTAAAATTGATTTTTTTTTATATTGTAAATAAAAAGATATGAAAAGTTTTTGTTTAGATGTAATTTAACGAAAATATACGAATATCTATTTGGTTTTTCTTAGAATAATTAAAAAATATTTCAAATATGTATACAAAAATTTATTTAAATAAGTTTCTAAAAAATGATCCATTTAAAAAAAAAATAATCACACATGAATTGACTCAAAACTATATAAAACTAATTAGTATAGAATGTATCCGAAAAAATATGCGTGGATGCGCAAATAATGATCTAGTAAAACTATTATCCAACAAATTAAAACAAAATCCAAGATTTGAAATTTGGATCATAAACAAGCAACTAATTACAAACTTAATATAATTTTATGTTACTATATGACAAACTTATTGTAAACATTTTTGGTATACAAACTAAGACTTACATATTATGATAGAAGTTTATTACTTGTAAAAGTTATAATTTGTATACATTTACAAGAATCAACAAATTAAATTAAGGGAAAAAAATCATGCCACGTTACATATTTGAGAAATGTATATTTAGTAAAGCACTTCTAGATTTGAATGACCTTAAAGCAAAAGTCAAAACCATCCAATGATCCAAGTCTAGTAGTTGTTTTCATATTTAGGGGTCTCACACATGGGAGTGGTATAGTAAAATGGTCCGACCACAAACTTAACCAGATCCTTGAAAACCATAAACGGTTGAACTAGCTTCACTCCGGTTTGACCATTACCGAAATTGGTTGCAATACCACATGACTTGTCAGGAGAGGACACGAGCCTGACTTTACAAAGTTGAGGCTTCAGATTCTTGCCGCCGTAAAGGACTTTGTCGACGATAAGATCGAACTGGCCTCTCTCATCGGTTTTGTCGCTGCCATAGTACACTATTTCCCTCTCGTCCATACAAGTTATTGATACCACAGCCCCTGAAAGATACACAATGGAACTATTATGGTTAACTAAAATCTGTTTTTAGATAATTCCAGACCGGGTTATGAGTTAACCGGTAAATCAAAGTCATCTGGTAAGAGTAGGCTAGGATTTTTTTCCTAACCAGCCGAACAAATCGAACCAAATTTTTTGAATTTTCGGTTCAATTTCGATTAGAAGTGTTCAGCTAATTAGGTTTAAAAATGTTGATTTTTTATCGGTTTGGCACTAAGTTACATTTATTTTCTTCCATAAGAAAATATACTAAACCATACCAAAACGTGAGTCAAACTAACCGAAATAACTAAGTTTGCACACCGAGCAAATCCAAATTTTTATTAAAATTAAATTAAAACCTAATCGAAATACAGATTTTGATTATGTTCGGTAGGATTTTAAAAACCGAACTAACCGAATATTGGATCAACTTTTATTTCGGGTTAGCAAAATTTAGGTATAACCGAAAATGATGGAACCAAATAAACTGGAGTTATTCTACTAACCGAATCCTCAATCGTAGGTAAGATTATGGTAGCAGACTAGCAGGTAGAATAGCTGTAAAAACGTTGATAAATTTAGAAGCGGCAAATGGATAATGGTAGAACAAGGGGGATTAATATATACCTTTGATGGGCTCAGAACCGTTGATCCATTTGTCGTAGTTAAGAGTGCAGTCTTGGCACATCACTTTCCCCGCGACGTGAATCACATCTCCATTGTTATACGCTGCGATCGTATTTACCATAAACAAAATCTCTATGAGCAAAACCAGTGTCATGATTCTCTGCGCCATGATAACCTCTCTAGACTCTCTTCCGAGATTATGCTTATTAGATGTAAGAATGACTTGGTACATGTAATATTTAGTATCATGTTGTTGTTATATGTGTGGAATGGCACTACCTATAGACGTGCCGTCCATTTAATATTTACGGTCTCAATCTTTTTTTGATTTAAACTTTATATTGTAGATCATAAAATGTTTTTCTTAATGTGTAAAAACAGATAATGTTATGATCTACAATATAAGGTTTTCCCACTTTCCCATCTTTAACCCAACAATAAGTCCCAAATTTTGCCTTTGGAGAGTTCGGATCGTTGTCTCCAAATAGTACAGATTGTCCAACGTTGTCTCCATAAAACTGCCACGAGCGATCAAAGGCTCGAGAGTGTAAGAAAGGTAAATAATCATATTCTAGTATAGATTTCCCTTCCTCTGCCGCCTTGATTGCCTAAAATAAACCAAAGTCAGATTTGCAAACATGGTTAACGTGTTCTACACGTCTCATATCACCATAGAGTTTCATAGGGAATGTAGCTACATCTCCAATGGCGTATCGCTTGTTTTAAAGAACCCATCAGTCTACAATATATCAAAAGGAAAATCAACGAGTTTAATGGTGGTCACAAAAGATGGGAGAAAAATGCTGCATAAACCTCAAACCTCTATTCCACCTGACCTTTGAAAAGCGATGTCATTGGTCGACCACCAATGTCCACAATCACCATGTCAGCTTCTAGGGTTCTTCCATCATCTAGTTTCACTTCTGCCACCTTCTCCGTTTGAGTTTGTACTGAGTCCAGTCGCTTTAGTACTCTTGATGATTTTTATTCCCTCGTTTCTCGTTAGCATAGTAACCTTCGTAGAACGAAGCGAATCTCAGCGGTAAAAAGCCAATGCACTACACCGATGAAACAGAGGAAAACAGAGGAGTTAGTTCTTTGTTATACCTAACAGAAATAAAGTCTTTTCGTGTAGGTCAAGCTTCCACTTACTAATCCAAGGTTCTGGAAAAACCATGGTGACATCGTAGTTGTGAACCGTTAGTGAAGCACTGGTCTCAAATCTTGCCTTCTCCACCGCCAATAACCATCCTTAATATCTCTTAGGTAGAAGATATTCTTAGCATCTGCATCTTGTAAACCACACACTGCAAGATTTTTATGGATTCTTGATATGAATTTTAGCTTTAGAGTAAGATCAAGAGAGGAAGAGCTAATGCTCACTGTAGAGCCAGTTGCAACTATCAAAGTTTTGTATTTGAAGATTGTTCCATCACTACTGATAAGACTCTTCGCGGAAAGTTCTGCTTTTGTGATCTCTGTGCTTTAAAGGAGCACTGTGAGGTGTGAAAACATCTCAGAACCTTTGATAGTGAAATCATTTGAATATTTGTGTTTATCATATTTCAAAGCACGACATGACCTTTGTCTTTGTACCATTGATGGCATTAACTCCCTTTCCCAGTTCCACCACATATGTAGTTCTTTGAAAGATGAGTATCGGCTGAATAACTTGAGAATTGACAAAGAAACTCTTAAGAGGCGAGGTTGAAGTTAAGTAAAACCTGAGAAGAATTTAAAACTAACTATTTACAGAAATGTTGTACACCAAAAGGCTTACTCTCAGATTCAATATCTCCAAGTCCAAACATTTTGTTACTCTGCCAACATCAGATAAAATTTCTTAGGCCATGATCATATTTAAATCACATTTTAAGAAAAAGTAAAAAGTTTTTTTTTTTTTGACAAACTATTTGGAGAATGTAAACTCAAACTCTTTTCATATGTCTCGTGCGTTTTGGAAATTGGAACATATAATTAACAAAAAAAGTTATTATTTGAAATTTAGAATCACATGATATAAACAAAATGTAAAACAAACTGCTTATTATTGCATTCCAATCATAGGATTACACATTACATCTTTGCAATGATGTATTTTAAATTACAACCAACTTTGCAAGATATAATTCACACATCGTTTGGTATATATTGGCAATATCGATACAGCGCTTTGGAGTATGGATACATTGATAAACTCTGTTATAGGCTAAGTTTATAATTTACTTCCTCATGTAACGTAGTCTAGTATTGAATTGTTTCTGTTATAGCCTAAGTTTATAATTTATTACTTCCTTATTAAGAGTATAGTTTGAACTTCGAAGTGATAAAGCATTGACTCAATGATTGTCATTGAGCTAACGACAAGTCTAACAAAGAATGGTACGATAAAAGATAGACAAATGTAGTTTCCGTTTCCATTTACTAGAATCAACAAAATTTTGTCCATTTTTACATTTACATTTACTTCATATCATTGGTTTACATTTACGGCATTACTTATCGGTGTCACTGCCTCTGAGCTAGCTAGTGGTTCCGTTAAAGATCAGTTGAATTGGTTTACCCTAACCGGAATCTCGTTTATTACATTCTGCACCGGTCTACTGTTTAACAAAACGCATTGACTCTCGTATGGAAACTTTATATTTCGCGCAGATCTGAATCTCGAAACAGCATTTAGGGTTTTACAAAAAAAGAAACCCAGAAGAACAGCAGGAAACCCTATACTCGAAACACATAACAACAGAACAAAAAGAAACTAATCTGGAAAAATTTCGAGAAAAAAAAAATTTGGACCATTTCTCGATTTGTGCGTGTCAAACTTGCCCAGGGGCCATGCTAATCTTCTCTGTATCGTTCCAATTTTATCGGATGTCCCCGAAGGGACAATCATCTTCGCAACTCTTTCGCCATTTAAACACAGTTGTTCTTCTTCGTCTGAACGATGTGGGACTATTCACATCGTTTAAAAGCTTTAATGGGCCTGATCATATCAAAACGCCTCATTTACTATTCTTCTTGGGCCTATTACATTTTGGTCCGCGTGCTTGTGAGTAAACACTGCTCATTACTTTACGAGTCAACCGTTATTCATCCTTCGTCGGATTAAAGATCAAACGGTCATCATATAAAGTTCGAAAATTAACGGTTACAATTCAGATTCTCTCGCTTTTTCCTTTTAATATTTTTTTGTTATATACTCCACACCCTTTATTTTATATGTTTTAAGAAATCCTTTTCTTTTCTACATATTTATCGGTTGTTGGTGGTAGTTAAGTAATTTCACCTAATAATTATTATTTTTACCTGTTATTTCTTTATGCTATACGTTATCAATATTATAATATTTTAAAAAAAGTTCCCGTTATACCACTGTATTTTTCCCTTTAATTTATCTTTTTATTTATATAATAATGTTCATATCACAACAGACAATACTATTTCTGGGATCAAAAAGAAAGCTCACACAGTATCCATTTTTCTCTACCACAGAAGAACCTAGAACCACAGAGAGAGAGAGCTAAAGGGGTTTTAGTTCAGAACAAGAAAAGAGTAAATATGAAGGCAACAGAGACTTCGCAGCCGACGGTGCAAAGCCGACAGTTAGGAACTCAGCTGTCGGGAAGTATGAGTTTCAGCAGCCAAATGTCTAAAGAAGACGAAGAGATGTCGAGGAATGCTTTGTCGGCTTTCAGGGCGAAAGAAGAGGAGATCGAGAAGAAGAAGATGGAGATTAAGGAAAGGGTTCAAGCTCAGCTTGGTCGCGTTGAAGAAGAGACTAAGCGTCTCGCTTTGATCCGTGAGGTAGTTATTTATTTATTTGTCATTATCCTCATCATAATCTTTTTTTTTCTTTTTTGAGAATTGTATTTGAATTTTGGTTTCAAGATCTGACAATTGAATTGAGCAAAAAAAAAGGATTATACTTTGGTTTTGGGTTTTGTGAAAAGGATGGGACTTTGCCCACTTTGGTGTTGGGTTTAGGACTGAAGTGAAAAAAGCTGTGGATTTAGTCTTGTTTCTAGGGGTTTAGATGAGTTTTGTGGGTCAAAGCTCTTTCCTTTTTTTTTATGTTACGTTGATGAGTTTGAAGCTCAATTTGTGTATCAGGAACTTGAAGGTTTAGCTGACCCAATGAGGAAAGAAGTTGCTTTGGTTAGGAAGAAGGTTGACTCTGTCAACAAAGAATTAAAGCCATTGGGTCTTACTGTTCAGAAAAAGGTATGGCTTCAACCTTCAATACATATATATTAAACTTCAATTTCATAATATATGTCTGGTTATGGATTATTAAGATGGTAATTTGGTGTAGGAACGAGAGTACAAAGAAGCTCTTGAAGCATTCAACGAAAAAAATAGAGAGAAGGTGCAGCTAATCACCAAGCTAATGGAGGTTAGTGTCAATAAACGATTAGAATATCTTTTTTTTTTGGCTAATATAGTAACTGCAGCTAATGCTTGGTTTAGCAACTGTTCTAGTTCTTGTTCTCTTCTTTTCTTAGCTTGTTTATTGTTATGTCGTATAGTTTTAGGCAACCTCGTGATATTGCAGATTCAGGTTTAGGTTTTCCCGTTCATTTATTTGGCCTTAGTTCATCCAAACTCGATCTTACAATCTCTTTGTGCTGTGTTGATTTAGATATCGAAATAACTATGTTTCTATTCAAACATTCATGCCTTTCTTTCACATATCTTGTCTGCAAACTGAACATAATGATCAATCCAGTCGCGTTCTGATATTTGCTGATTTAAACTTTTGACTAACGGGTCTTTTGAAACGAATGATTCGCAGTTGGTGGGAGAAAGCGAAAAGATGAGGATGAAGAAGCTGGAAGAGCTAAGCAAGAGCATAGATTCTGTACACTGACTTTGAGCCCAAGACTGAACAAAGAAACTTCTTAGGCGTCATAGATCATTTCTCTTATGTGTTTTAACTCCACGTTAGGTTTTGTGATGGTGAATGTAATTTATACTTCATAATCGTCGTGTGTTATATTACTTACTATTGTTATTGTCATTTGTTAGAGTTCCTGGAGAATTTATTATGTTTTTTAGGAAGTAATTTCAAAAACATGCTCATCGAGACAGACATGTAACCAAACACTACAGTCTCTTTTCTGTTAATCCTTTTTCTATTGAGCCTTTCTAGTTGATTTACACTTTTATCTGACACAAATATAGTCTTGCAGCATAATGTACTAGTTAAAAATGTAAGTTACTTTATGTTAATATGCTTAAGAAGATGACATCATGGGTCAGATGTTATCTATGTTGTCCTTTCCCATAGAACCACAGATGCAACACTCTCAGATATAGGGAACCGTATCTTCCTCATTCAGGCGTCAGAAAACTAGGTTCGGCCCGTTCGGCCATGCGAAAACGGAAACTCTGGTGTTTGATGGGCCAAGTAGTTATATGCTGGTGACAAAATATTCTATTGCCTATGATGGGCTTATATGTTGCAATATACCTACTAATCAAATATGTAGCCCTGCGACTTTAAACCGAACCGAACAGTCTGAACCGAGCCGATCCGAAATTTTCGATTTTCGCTTCGGTTTCGGTTTTGAATTCGGTTTAGTTTGGTAGGATTCTAAAAAGTAATTCGGTTATCGGTTCGGTTTGGTTTTTGATTTTCAAAAAAAATAATTTACAAAACCGTAAATATATAACCGGAAATATCTGAAAATAACCAAAAATTGAACCGAATTAAACTGGAAAAAACGAAAATATCCTAACTTAACCAAAATAACCGAAAAGCAAAAAAAAGGTTATTTTCGGAAATAATTTTGAAACCGAAATTACCGATAACCGAACCGAAATTTTATTCAGTTAATTTCAGAATAGGTTTCAAAATTTTTTGTTAACCAAAAACCGACGGTTCAGTTTCGAAAAACGAAAGTCGCATACCTACAAATATGTATTGAAAGTAAATGAACTGAAAAGTACTATGTTGAAAATCCTAACCGTCAAAAGAAAAAATAAGAATTTTTTTTAATTATTTCAACGATCGAGTCTTCGACGGCTTGTTTAGTTTGTTTTGTTTTTTTTTTTTTTTTTTTGTTTCTTGTTTCTTAATTTGTTAGACTTATTTTGAATCTGGCAAAGTTTTTTTTATTTATAATTTACATGTTTCTTCCAACGAATTTGAAAAGACAAAATCTTCGATTCAGTTGAACTATTTGAAAACGATAATTGACAGATGTATAGTTTGTTGATGATTCTTTATTTAATGGTAATAATTTTTTACTGCAAATTATAGTTACTATAAAAATAATATAAAATAATATTGAACGATAATCACTTTAATTTTGCTATTATTAACAAAACAATATAAACAATTATATTTTTTTGGTAGCTCCTACTAAAATAATAAAAGAAGGTGATAATCACTCATCTCAATCTGAAGTATGGTATTTCCGGATTAATACGAAGATTATTTCTTTGTGAATTAGCTAAATATTATAAAAGAGAGAGATACCTGAGAATTGGGAGAAAAATGTGATATGTGAGGAGGAGAGAGATAAAGAGAAATAGGGTATATCCCTAATTATAAGATTTTATGTGTATAGAGGGTGCAAATACTCTATTTCTTTTGAGATTTAACTATTCTAAAAATAAATATAAAAATTTTTGTTATCTTTAAACAAATAGATATGTTAATTTACTTTAGATCTAGTGTATCTCTTTTTTATATTCACTACAAGAAAACGCTTGAGTACCGACCAACAGTTACGACCACGAAATGGTGGTCGTAACTTTACGTCCGTGTTACGACCAGTCAACAACCAAAAAGATATTGGTGGTAAAACCGAAGTAAATTTGGGACCACATAAATTGGTCGTAAAGCAGAAGTGACTTAACTTCCAATTTACGACCAAAAGAAAATGTGGTC
>CAKOAT010197376.1:41534-65667 GCA_932364175.1 Eruca vesicaria subsp. sativa | reverse complement strand
ATGTGAGTGCTGAATCTTATTATGAGATTCAGAAACTGGTTCATAGTCTTGGTTTACCTTCAGAGATGATAGATGTCTGTATAGACAACTGTATGATCTTCTGGAGGAAAGATGCAGAGTTGTTGGAGTGTCGATTTTGTAAGAAGCCACGATATAAACCGCAAGGACGTGGACGAACTAGGGTACCGTACCAGCGGATATGGTACTTACCTATTACAGATAGGCTGAAGAGATTATATCAATCTGAAAAGACTGCGGCAGCGATGATGGCATGCAGAACATACTCAGAAGGACGGCGAGATCAATCATCCCTCAGATGCGGTCAACGAAGTTGCAGTGCCTGAACAACCTGTTGATGAAATTTTACTTGTTGATCCTCAAAACCTAGGATATGAAGATCTTCCAGATGACTTAGCGGATGAAGGCAGCGAAGATGAATTTGAAGAAAATGATGAAATAGATGATGGTTCAGAAGATGATCATGATGAGCAATAACATATGTAATTTGTATTGTATTAATGTTTTTGAAGTTTTGTGTTAATACTTTTAAAGTTTTAATATTTCAAATATTAAATAAGATTTTTTCTGCTATATTGAAGTTTGGGGTTTGGGGTTTAGGGTTTAGGGTTTAGGGTTTGGGGTTTAGGGTTTAGGACATAGGGTTTAGATGATATATTAATGAGGTTTAGAGTAGAAGTTTGGGGTTTGAGGTTTCGGACATATAGGGTTTAGACAACTGTAGTCCCTTTTTGGTCGTAAAAACAAAAGTGGTCCCAGGCTGGTCGTAATATATATATATTTTATATATATAGTCCCTTATTGGTCTTAATTTTGGTCCCTTTTTGGTCGTAAAACACAAGTGGTCCCAGGCTGGTCGTAATATATATATATATTTTTTATATATTCGTCCCTTATTGGTCTTAATTCTGGTCCCTTTCTGGTCGTAATACACGGGTGGTCCCAGGCTGGCAGTAACATATATATATTTTATATATTGGTCACCTTTTGGTGGTAACAGTTAGTCCCTCCTTGGTCGTAAACATTCCCTATAAATAACCAAGTTCCATTCGAAATTGTACATCAAAACACAAACATCTCTTTCTTTAAAAATCAAAACACCATTTAAAAAAAAAAAAAATATTTAGTTTTTGCCTAATATATTTGTAAAAATAATTTGGACAAATGTTCCCATAGATTTGAAATATTTCTATAGGAAATTTGTCTAAGTTATTTATACATGTCTTAGGAATATTTTTTTTGTTAAAAACATATTATTTAGTTATGTTTGCCTAAGATATTTGTAAAAATAACTTGGACAAATGTTCCCATAGATTTGAAATATTTCTATAGGAAATTTTTCTAAGTTATTTATACATGTCTTAGGATTATTTTTTTTCATGACATTCTTTTGGTGGTAAATGAGATGTAATGGTTAAAGTTGACCTTCTTTGGTCGTAATGTAGAAGTAAATGTTAGTCCCAAAGTGGTAGTAAATCTTGATAGAATTTAATTGGTCGTAATGTAGAAGTAATTGTTAGTCCCAAAGTGGTAGTAAATCTTGATAGAATTTAATTGGTGGTAATGTAGAAGTAATATTTAGTTCCGAAGTGGTCGTAAACCGAGATAGAATCTAATTGGTCGTAATGTCGTCACTATTAGTCCCGAAGTGGTCGTAACGCGTGGTCCCTAACTGGTGGTAATGTGATTTTGGTCGTAATCTAGAAGTAGGTTACAACTACATTATGACCAAAGGTAATTCCCTATATAAACTCGTCGAGCAGAGCTCACTTCGTCGCTCACAACTCTCTCTCACTACCCACCACTTTCCCTCTCCTCAGGTATGTTTTTTTTTTTCGGTTTTAGTTTTAGTTTTAGTTTAGGTGGTAATTAGTTTAGGTGGTTAGTTTAGGTGGTTAGTTTAGGTGGTAATTAGATTAGGTTTGGAATTGATTTAGCACGGGATTATATTATTTATATTAAATAATTAGTATTTAATTACTTTTAAAATTATTTTGGAATTAAGTTTAGTTGGTTAGTTTAGGTNGTAATTAGATTAGGTTTGGAATTGATTTAGCACGGGATTATATTATTTATATTAAATAATTAGTATTTAATTACTTTTAAAATTATTTTGGAATTAAGTTTAGTTGGTTAGTTTAGGTGGTAATTAATTAGATTAGGTGGAATTGGAATAATTATATTAAATATTAGAATATTTATATTAAATAATTAGTATTTAATTACTTTAATTTTAAAATTATTTTGGAATTAATTGTTCTAATTAATCATAATTTTTATTTGAATATGCAGATATGGCCGGGAGAAAGAGATTAAGAAACCACGCAGCGAGAAGCCAAAATGCTTCTGACTCCAGAAGAACGAGCAAATGCAGAGCGAGGAGTCGATGAACATAGCACCGACTTTTTCGCAGACATTAATCTTAATAATTAATTAGTTTTCTTATGTAATTTGAATATATATTTTTATTATGTTTTGGATATATTAAGTTAAATTTATTTTTGAAATGAATGATTTTTAATTAAATATTAAATTTCGTAAATTAAAAATTTTAAATTTGTGGATTTTAAAAGTGATTTTTTATTATATAGAGATTATTTGGTCGTATTAAATAAATCAAATTGAATTTATCTGGTCGTACATTTTACGACCAAGTTGTGTCCATTATTCAAGAATCGAGGTAATGTGGTCGTACACGTTACCTCTATTTAAATACTATTTTACATCGAATTTTGCTTCCACTTTACGACCAAGATTTACGACCACATAACATCCAACTGATTGGACGTAACTTTACGTCAAATCCACATCCAGAGTACAACCACTCTGTTTACGTTTGTGTTACGACCAATATTTTTAGTCGTATTAGTTAAGTCCATATTACGACCAAAACTTTATTACGACGGGCTGTTTACGACTAAACGGTTTTCGTTGTCCTGTGGTCGTAAAAATCGATTTACTACCAAATTACCTCTATATCTGTGGTCGTTATGCCCGCGTTTTTTTGTAGTGATTTATTTTGCTAATTTTCATTCTTTAGATTTTTTAAAAAATAAATAATCAAATATGTATTGGGCCCAAAGTAAACATGTATAATATAAAATAAACAATGAATAAAATAGAAGCCGGTTTGCCCGAGAGGTTAAGGGGAAAGGCTTAAGTTCTTCTGCACATGAATATCTCTTCTGCACATGAATATCACTGCTCTCCAACCCCACTTCATATTTTACTGCAAAATGAAGTGGAGAATGGAGTAATGAAAAAACAAAAATCTCACTACTTCATATTTGGAGTAATCACTTTTTTGTTTCTTCATCACTCTATTTCTCACTCCATTTTACAGTAGATTATGGAGTAAATTGCGTGTTCCAAATTTTTTTTTTTTTTAGAACTTGACGAGTCTGTTGACTGATCTATAAGATTAATATATATTATTTCTTTACACAAATAGCATTCCACCACGTCAACAATACATTAAAACGTCGCTACTCATATTTTAAATCAAACCCCCCAAAGTTTCACTCCCTTCTCACATTCGCCCCAACACTTCCTTACTTGTCCTACCAACTCAAGCAGTACTGATCAAGCGAGGATCAACCTCCACCCTACCCACACCTCCCGGCGCCTCCTTCGCCACCTCAACCTCACCTTTCACTACCTCCACCGCCACGTCATCACCACCGATCTTCTCCTCGTCGTAATTAGGATCACCTTCGTCCATCGCCGGAGGATCCGGCTGCATCTCGTAATCCTCCATCTTATCAGACCCCTCCCACGTGTACTTCCCACCGTGACCTGACTTCGGCGGCGGACGTCTGATCTGAGTCCCGTCGGAAGGGTGTCTCTCCATCCGTTGGACGCCTTTCTCCATCAGCTTCTTCTCCACTTGCTTGATCGTGTCAGGGTTTCGAGTCTTTAACTCGAATTTATCGACAGCTTTTCGACCTTCCTCGTCCCGGTGCTCAGCTCGTAGCACCACCGTGTTCTTGGTTTCGTCCACCGATACTGTCTTCATCAATACCTCTTATGCGTGCGTTTCTATGCCCTTGAGGAGAAGAGTGTTTATTATATATAAAGAGTGAGGTGAGTGAGGATAAGAAGGGAGGGGACATGTATCTAATTAAGAGTTAAGATTCACATCACCTTCTTTTTTGTCTTTCTCGTACATTACAAGACACGTCTCATTTTTTTATTTTTATTTTCTAAATTTTGGTTTTATCTTCTTAACATAATCTAGTAATTATCCGTTCGGACCGGTGAAACATTATTTAACCTGGACCACCTTTGTCTGCTTTTTACTTGGCTCGACCCACTAAGAATAAGGCTTACTTACGAAAGTTACTTATGATGAGGTTGATGGTTTCGTTTAAAAACAGTAGATACCAAGTTCAGAGAGGTTTGTGAACTTTTCTTCCAACCTGTTTCAACTTTCAAGTTATGTCTAACAGAGATTATTCTTACATATATTAACTAGATTCTTTGCTTGTATAATGAGCAAAACATAAAACTCACTATCCTGAAAATGAAGATATAAGCATCAAAGATTATTAAGCAATCAGGAGCACCCGTGGCCTAATGGATAAGGCGTTTGACTTCTAATCAAACGATTGTGGGTTCGAGTCCCACCGGGTGTGCTAATATTTTTTGTTTTTGTCTTGGTGTCCTTAAACAACTCTGAAAACCTTTGCCTAATGGATAAAGCGTTTGTAACTTTTCAATTTTCATCATTGATGCGAGAGATAGATACATGAGTTCGACTTTACTTATAAAAAAAATGACTTTGCTGATTAAGTCGAGAGTTTGATAATCCTAAACATCCTCGAGAACTGAAATACTTATATACATGAATGTTAACTCAAAACATCATAATCCTAACCCTAATCACATCACCCCGTTGCAGAACTCGGTTCAACCCGCTTACCCAACGACTGCAACTCAATCTCCCTTCGCCGGAGAATCAAAACCACCCTCTCCGTCTCAAGCACCCGTCTCTGGTTCTCTATCTTAGCCTTCATCCACTTCACTCTCTCCTTCTCCATCTCCACCGCCTCCCACTCATACCCAACCTTCCTCTTCTCCACCGCCAACGCCTTCTTCTCCCACGTGCTCTTCCCATGATCATCCAACACACGCGCCATCTCTTCTCTCATACACTTCACGGCCCCTCTCCTCCTCTTCTTGCTCTTCTTGTCCCTTTCCCGAGAATGTCGTTGACTCTTTTGTATCTTTTGTTCAAGTCATTGAACTTGTCTTCGCACTGTTGCGGAGGAACAGAGAAGCCTTTTTCCACCATAGCTCTCGACACTGACTTCCACTTACCTTTCTAAAAAAAAACAGCCACTTGGTTTTGGCTTGACTTGAATAATATTATTATCATTCCTTTTTAATTCAAGTCAAGCCAGTCGCTGATTTTGGAAATACAATGGAGCTACTTTTTCTGGCCACCGTTTTATATGTCTGTGACAATAAATCCAATAGTTTTCCAGATATTTTGTTTTTCAATTGAACTCACAATCGAAATATAGTAATTGACAAGTGTATACATTTCATTTTCTAAACGTAATTACTTAATAAAAGATGCACTATTACAATTTACAGCACCAATTATGTAGAGATGAGATATAGCTTATTTAGGCATGGGCGTTCGGGGTCCTATTCGGGTTTCGGTTTTGTCCAATTGGGTCTCGGTTCTTCGGGTTTATCAAAATGAGTCTCATTCGGATTATTTGAAAGTTCGGTTCGGGATCAGTTCGGGTTCTATCGGGTTCGGGTCGGGGTTAGTAAATCTTTAAAAAACCGGTACAACCCGTTATACTTTCGGATTCGGATCCCAATCGGTTCTTTGGTTTAAAAATACTTGATTTGTACCTACTTTGTAACCAAAACATAAGTAAAATTGGTTCTTCAGATTAAAGTACCTAATGTGTAACTATTTTATAACCAAAACATAAGTAAAATTGATTCAAAAATAAGAAAGGAACATCAAATTTGATCATTCAAAATCAAATGAAAGGTAAACATAGTTATTAATAGAAAGAAAACCAAATAAATGAAAGCATAAAACGAAAACCAAGTTCTTAAAGAATGAGAAACATTATTCAGTAATAACAAAACCTTAATCGAAAAACGCCATCTTCAACCATCAACCTTCATGTAATAGATAATTATTTTAGATGTTTAGTAATATCTTAAAATATTTTGATATATATTAAGAATTAAGATCATGTTCGGTACACATTCTTATTAAAATTTTTGAATGTTTCGGGTTCTATCGGATATCCATTTAATTTTGGTTCGGATAATACCCATAACCCGAAATACCAAAAAACAAGATCCATTTGGTGTTTAAATCGGGTTTGGATCGGTTCGGATTCATTTTTATCGGATCGTTTTCGGGTTCGGTTTATTTGCCCAGCCCAAAGCTTATTCTTGAAATATTTTAAATTGGTTTATTATTAGCAAAGATTCTACCAAAATATTTCCACCATCTTTATTTTCTTGTCAACCTTTAACATCTTTATTTAACTAACAAAAATAATTAGATAGTAGTGCTTTTTCAGCATTTTGTAAGGTATCTTAAACAATTTCATAATCTGAATTTTATATTACCCACGGCCTTAAACATTGTTTCATAGATAGCTAACTTTTATACATACAAAATGGCCAGTTTTATTGAAGGTTAGCCTCATATTATTTGTGAAAGGTATCCAACGTCGATAACATACTACCATAGCTATGACAGCTCGTGGGAAATATAGGTTGCCACAGGAGCTCAAGAAGAACCGTGGACACAAGAAAGACTCTGATGTGTTCTTCCACTTACTCGGTTTTGGTCTCTCCATCACAGCTCCAAACTCAGTGCATTAAAAGGTTGAAGATAGCGTCTTCACTTACCAAGACGTACTCGTATCCAAGAACTTGAGCTCTGTTTCGAAATTCCTCCATTTCTTGCTCAGAGACTTGGATCCCCACCAGCACATTCGCGCCTGCTCCACCCTGTTTTGAAAGAAAGAAACATTGTATAGTGGTGACAAGGAGCCTCAAAAGTTACAACAAATGATGAGGTCAGGAATAAACCTCTGCACGGTAATGGAAAAGACTAATGTTCCAACGTGGACTGAAAGAGTCCAAGAAGTTCATCAGAGCACCAGGTCTCTCAGGGAAAGTGAATTGGCATAGAACCTCTTCTTCAACACTTGATCTTCCACCCATCTAAAAAATATACAAAGTGTTGTGATTTACATAACAAACTTGCATCAAGCAATAAGAGTTATGGACTGAAGGGAACGCACCAAGTAACGCAGGTGATCTTTTACTAAGTCACTGGTTGTGAGGTTCTTAGTTCTGAGTTGAGAAGATTCCATTCTCTTCTCCAGTGCTTTGAGCTCTCCAGCTGTGTGCACTCCAACACTAAGCATCAATACACAAAACTGTCTGGATTAGAGGACTCAATAACAACAAAAGAAGGATTTGTTTTTCAAGAAACAGACTTACCTGTATAGTACAACAGCTTCCTTTTCAGAGCCACATCTATACTTGAACTCAGTTATGTTCATTGGTCCAATCTGCATCACTCAAATGAATTAGATGCGCTCTGTAATGTGATTAACTCCTACATGCTGTAATACCAAACACGCACCAACTCACAGAACTGCTTAAAGCTTCCAGGCTTTTCCGGCAAGAGAGTAGCAAGAACAGCCTCCTGTTGCCTACCGACATTGGCGAGTTCTGTCACAATCCTCAGCTTATCAAAGTTCATGTTTGCGCCACTGGTTATGGCTACAACATTCACGTCCTTTAAGCCATAGTATTTACAGTATGCTTCAGCTCCAGCGAGGGCAAGAGCACCTGCTGGTTCTAATATGTTCCTTTGCTCCTCAAACATATCCTGTAGAGACAAACAAGTCTATGATTTATCCACAAGAATGCAGTTTCTATAAACCGTTTCACAAAAGGGATAACAACTTTACCTTTATTGATGCACAAATAGCATCACGAGTGACGAGAACAACACCATCCACCAGCTGTTGGCATATACGAAAAGTCTCTTCACCAACTTCTTTAACTGCTACTCCATCTGCAAAACCCCCAACCTGGTCTAGTATCACTCTCTCACCATGATGCAATGACAACGCCATTGTATTTGCATCAGCTGGCTCTACACCAATGATCTTCACCTGCATAACCCAAACAAAAGCCACAATAAGGTGACAGAAGTTGTGACAATGAGTACAAAAGAGTGCACACATACCTCAGGACAAACTCTCTTCACATAAGCAGCAATACCAGCTATCAAACCACCACCACCAATGGGGACAAAGATAGCATGTAACGGACCTTTAGCTTGCCGTGTGATCTCCATACCAACAGTCCCTTGTCCAACAATAACGTCCGGGTGATCAAAAGGAGGTATAAACGTCAAACCTTCTTCTTCAGCTCGTTGCTTAGCAAATGCTTGCGCCTCATCATATGAATCTCCAATAAGAACAACTGTAGCACCCAAGTCCTCCACAGATTGCCACTGTTTTTTTTAAAGACAAATCAGATACTAACTTCAGATGAAGCAAGGATACAAAGAGATAATACAAATACCTTGATTTCAGGGGTTGTACGAGGCATAACAATCACAGCAGTGCAGCCGAGCTTAGCAGCAGACATAGCAACTCCTTGAGCATGGTTTCCAGCTGAGGAACAGATCACCCCTTTTGCTAATTGCTCTGCTGTAAGCTTCACCATCATGTTGTAAGCTCCACGAAGCTTAAACGACTTAACCTTAACCATCACAAACACACACACACTAGCCTCAGTTTCATACATGATTCAGTAAAAATCAACCAAAGGTATAACCTTTCAATGTAATAGGGGTTGCATCACTTAAATGTAGCCTCAATATCATACAGGGTTCAGCTAAATATAACCAAAGGTACAACTTTTCAACGTGATAGTGATGCGGTTCAGCAAAAAAAAATCAAATAAAGGTGTAACCTTTTAATATAATAGTGATGCTTAGAGGTTGTATCAATTAAATGTAGCCTCAGTATCATACAGGGGTTAGCTAAATATAACTAAAGCTACAACCTTTGAATGTGATAGTGATGCGGTTCAGCAAAAAAATAAAATAAAGGTGTAACCTTTGGATGCTAATAATGATGCTTAGAGATTGTGTCACTTAAATGTAGCCTCAATTTCATACATGATTCAGCAAAAATCAACCAAAGGTATAATCTTTCAATGTAATAGCGATGCTTAAAGGTTGCATCACTTAAATCTAGCCTCAATATCATAAGGGTTCAGCGAAAATCAAATAAAGACATAACCTTTCAATGTAATAGTGATGTGGTTCGGTAAAAAAAAAACAAATAAAGGTGTAACCTTTGGATGTTAAATTAGTGAAGCTTACAGGTTGCAAGTCTTCTCTTTTGAGAAGGATACGAACACCAAGCCTCTGCGACAGCTTCTTAGCCAAGTGAAGTGGCGACTCAATCGCCACGTCATAAACCTTAGTGGAAAGTATACTCGTCAGATACTCCATAGCCTCCACGATGCTTCCGCTATCGTTGTCGCCGCTCGTGGGATCCGGAACCGCGCCGAGGTAACCGGGCGGGTACTGCAGAGAGCTCGGAGAGACTTTGAGACGTGGCAGAGGAGGAGAAGGAGAATCAAGAGGAGCCAGAGAGGTTTCCTCACGGAAAAGAACAGCCACTGGTGACACGTGGGGCCGAGATCGAGTGGTGGTGATTCCGATAACCGGTTTTGACCGGAAGTTGCGAGGAGGTAAGGGAATGTGGTGGAGGTGATGAGGTAGCATTTTGGTGTGGAGAGAGGGAGGAGCCGTTTGAAGCTTGACGGAATCCATGGAGGTTATGTTTTGTGAGAGAGGGGGAGAGAGAGAGTGGTAGGTGGTGACGGCGGCAACAAAAGTATCTGAGAGTGGTTTGGTTTTAAAAGACTTACGGCAAAAGTTATTTATAAGGAGGAGAATTATAATAGTCTTTGTTTATATTTTTATTGTTGAGTCCATTATTTATTATTAGTGTATAGTGGTTTTTCTCTTTTTTTGGCCATACAATATTATAGTTTTTTTTGGGTTTATTAATGTGTTTTATGAAATAACACGTGTTATGTGTGGTTAATACGTCAATGTATATATTTAGTGAGATATTTTATTATAAAATAAAGATATTGAAATAACATTATTTTCATTTTTGTTCTCTCTTACAGCCATACAACCTTGATAACTTGTTGTGAAATAAGCTGAAACTTTTGTTAGGAGGAGGGGTTTAAGACAAGTTTAAAGACTTTTCAAATTCATAAATCGCGGCATAAAACAGTAGCACTTGATGTAACTAGAGGATTGATCTTTTCATTTTCATTTTTGATTCATACACATACAAAACAGTAGCACTTGATGTAAAAAAGGTTTTTGGCTCAATTTTTTTTACATTCATTCAATAGATAATAAATAAAAAATAAATACTTTTCACAGTTCACCCAGAGTGGTTATATTTCAAACATGTAGTTATTTATTAGACTAGATATATATCCTATTTTTGTTAGTATATACTATATTATGTACATGTACATCTAGATCCAGTCATCTCCTAGATATTAAATAGAGGTTTTGTAAGCATTCTTTTTTCTCTGACTCTGTAAAATTACTCATGTAATCTTCTCTTGTGGAAAAAAACAGAATCCTACTCTCTATAGTGATTTCATTTATACTTTTTCTTGTAGAACTGTTATTGGTAAATAAAAAAAGAATATACTTCTTAACTGAAAATTTTCTAGAGAATCTTTTCAAATATAATTGATGTTGTGACATGTCCGTATTGTTTGTGTGATACAGAAGAGAACGATCACGATCTTTAACAAGAAAACAAGTTACTATTTTGGCACTTTCTCTATTGAGAGGACTTCCTGTAGGAGCATCACATGTGATAAGGGTGAAATCATCCAGTCTAGTACTCCCAAGTTGTAATGAAAACTCATATGAAGTCATGCTTGATATTTTTGTTTCTCTGCGATTATTAAAATATACTTGTTTGTGTTTATTTTTTGCATTGTATGGAACATTACCATAGTGGAAAATAGGGTGGTACCACTTTAATTCCTCTAAAAACCACTTGTAGTTATTTTAATTCGCCGTCCTTTAGGTTTATTCCCCCTCTAACTAATAATAATTAATTACACACCATTAACACTTTATTTTGTTTAAGTGTCTAACGACGTTAAGTGTGGGTGTAACGGTGAGAGGATCTG
This sequence comes from Eruca vesicaria subsp. sativa, assembly GCA_932364175.1. Taxonomy (NCBI): domain Eukaryota; kingdom Viridiplantae; phylum Streptophyta; class Magnoliopsida; order Brassicales; family Brassicaceae; genus Eruca; species Eruca vesicaria. The sequence continues at coordinate 54,390 of CAKOAT010197376.1, read as the reverse complement.
AAATTTGTGGATGAGAATACCAGTTTTATCCCTTTTCTTGTTCCTCTCTCTCTCTCTCGAACACACAGTTGAGCTCAAACTCAAGAAGAAGAAGAAAGACAAGAATGAGAAAGTTTATTTCACTCAGACACAAGAACCAATCTGTTTACGTGCCACACAAGCAATGATCTTAACAATGAAACTTCTTCACCCTCTCTCTTCCTTTACTACTCTTCCATCAAGTACACTAAAGCGAGCTTTCAATAAATGTCTGGAATGCAGTTAAGTGATTCAGCCGAGGCCGTAAGCACCAGCTGAAGAGCTGTAAGCATACATAGAGTATGCGTGTTCTTAACTCAAGTCACTCTCTTACGTACAGTATGCTTGTTCTTGACACAGGTCACTCTCTTACATACAAATCTCTGCAGCTATGAGCATCTGAGATACCGGAAAGCGAATTCACGGCTCTTCCGAATGGTCTCAAGTCCGTACACTTCTTCCTTGCTATGCACCAAGATCATGAGGCATTCATAAATACTTGAATATTTTGCGTTTCTGAGAACATTCTTAATGTTATAGAAATCAAAACTTCAAATTTGTTGCAGGTACTATGATATAAAAGTTGGTAATGGATCGCAGTAGAGGCTGTAAAAGGATCACGGGTCGCAGTACGGTTGTGAATACATTTTCTTGTTAACTTTTCGACATGTTAAAAGAGCTTACGTGTATGACAAGCTTTGATGCTTAACCGAAAGAGATTGTGTTGCAGGTTCACTATGTTGTAAAATGGAAAGGGGGTAACGTTCATGACAAGCAGACAGGGACTTGGTGTTGGAAGTGGAACGGTCTGTACTAAGACGATCACGCAAGAACCCATATTAGGCCATTACTGTGTACTTGAATATGCGACTATCCTTAACTGATAAGCTCAAGAATTTGTTTTGCAGCCTTACGGGTTTGACGTTGGACAATCAGAGAAAGGGAATGTTCTGAAAGGACTTGACCTTGTCCATGATTGTATCCGAAGAATCTGTTTAACTGATTCAAAACAGTTTTTTTTTTTTTTTTTTTTTTGAAAATTGGTTCAAAACAACTTCTCATCTCTATTCGTACATATATGTGCTCTGCAAAAACATTGAATCAATTCAATCCCATAAAGTGATAAGATACTTTACTTATGTTAGGCTCCAACACTATGCAATATTACGTTAATCTAATCTCCAAGACTTTTTGTTATTTTCGAAAACTATATAACAGAAATCAGTGTTATATATACGTAAAATTAATAGATATCAAAATTATATATTTAAAATAAAAAACTGTTACTTAATCTTATCCCGGATACTTTGATATCAATCTTGTTAGTAACATGTCATCATTAAACCTAATAAGAAAAGTGAGATCAAACTTCCTAACATATACAAGACTAAACAAGAGATCATATAACATATATAGGGGCCGGGTTTAACAACCATGCGTAGTGCATATTCAACAACCAAAGTGCTCTTTCTCTTTTTCTTGGTTTTGGTGGAGGCTTCATGGGGTCTATCGTTTGAGAAAAGATTATTCTTCTTTTAATTTCACTGATTTAAGGATACAGATATTGAAGGATCGTTATCATCGGGCGACTATATCAAGGCACGGCCAGATGAGGGATTTCAAATCTCGAGTCAAATCGAATACCCTCGCTCATAAAGGTAAAGCTATATATTGTCTAATTCTTAAACTATAAAGCTGAATGAATCTCTTACGGATGATAGCAGTGAAGGAATTACAATAATACAATACTGTACCATGATTTGTTTTTGTTTTCTCTCAGACTCTCACAACCGGGCATATGGACACAAGTCACAACCATATATATAAACCACTCGTTTTCAAAAATTTATGAAAAAATACTACTCCTTCCTTGCGTTTCTTTTTATATGATGTTTTAGATGGTTTATATTGTTTCAAAATATAAGATATTTTGAGATTTTAATTTAGAGATTTTAAGATTAGTTTTAATTTTACTTTAAATTGTTCCAATAAAACATTACAATATTTTTTTATAATTTATATTGAATGATTTTAAAATTGTATCTATAGAAATACCTTTTAAATGAATGTAAATGTCTTCATCTCTGTATACTAAACCAAAATATGCAAATAAAAAGAGAATACATTTTTTTATCAGAATAAAAAATACTATATAGATTGAATGGTCTACTATTGTTGATTTTTCTTTCACTAAAGACGAACACAAAAAAAATATTGATGACCCTAAAATTTCAGATCTGGTCTTTTATCAAGACGCTAATGTGGATATAAAGTGGGACATGACAAATGAAAGTGATGGTAGCTACTCGGCTAATGTCACAATCTCCAACTACGTGATGGATCACCAAATTGAACAGCCATGGAAATTAGCATTTATATGGGTCAAAAGGGAAACACTACTGAGCACTTTGGGTTATGAAGGCACACAACACGGTTTTGTTTCTTTCGGTAAAGGCGACGACGACACGTACTGCTTGAACAATGTGACCTTTGTGGACTTACCGCGACAAAGTACTGATCATAATTGCATAGGTGGTACTGTGATTTTTCCGCGGGTAACAAAAGCTGACCTTGCGAAAAGCTCAACTTCGTTTCAAGTTTCTGTTAGCCATTCTAATAGAGGATATCGTGAGTAACGGCCACCTTCTGATGTAACTTTGACCACAGGAGGATTTGAATACGAAAGTGAATGTGATTCAATGGAGCAAGAAATTGATGTTCATCTGAGTAAGTCCATTGTATTGTTTGTGGTATAACTTATACATTCCCACTTCTTTTGTAAGCTTTTTACGATCAATTCATGTCCCTTTTTTTTTCTTTAGATACATGGAGGACGACGTGCATTCTCTCCATTGCCAAAGCTAACAAGTTCCACGAGATTCATGAAGATTTATGATTTATGAAGCTGTTTTTTTTTCTTTTCGTTTTTTCTGTTTTATGACGAATTTTCACTTTATGCGAGTCTGGTAATAAATAAATTATGTCCTAATTTCGGCTACCTCCACTTGATTGAATCCAATTTAATTTTAATTTACTTTGGTTCGAGTCTTCTACCCAGATTTTGTACGAAGTTGTTGGTTATGTGGTGGTTAAACCTAAAAGAAAAAAAATCTATAAAAAAAATTTATAGTAAATAACTTTTACACTGATTTATTTTACTTTTTTATATGAACTACTGATTTTTTTCTATAATGAATTTTTTTTGATCACGAAGATGTTACATAATCATCATACTAAGAAACAAAAAAATTTACAATCCATAAATTTAAATATTTTATAAGAATTCATCTGATGTTGCATCACACTATGCCGGTGTTATAGATTTTTTGGTGTTAAACTATTAATAAATTCTTAATCAAATTACTACATTAAATTTAGATGTTTCGTCCGCATATGCAGACCTAAACACTTTATAATTACTTATTAATATATTTGTTATTAATTAAATACTATAATAATAAATTATTATTTATATTTCATTTAATTTTTTACGTTATATTTTTTAAATTTAATTGTAGATTTTATTTATTATTAATAAATATTTTTAAAATCAATTACTATTATTTTTCAGTACTCTAAAATTAAGAATTTTACTTAATTAATGTTTAGCTATATATTTTATGTTTTTGAATTTGTAAATTTTTTAATTAAAATGTATTTTTCAGATAATGACACCATATATAACAATTATTTTTTAACTCTAAAATATATTTTTAGATTTTGAATAATTTTTATTCTTATTTATTTTAATCATTTATCTATTTAAATAAATAAAAGTTTTAATTTTTATTTTTTGAGTAATTTATATATTTTATTCAGTAAGAGTATAAGTAGTTTTGACCAATCTAATTTTTAATGTGAGAGTTCAGATGTGAAAAATATTTTTTGGATAATTTATATATTTTATTCATTAAAAGTATTAATTATTCATTAAGAATATTAATGATATTAACCTTTATAACTCTCAAAAATCTGATACAAAAATCAATTTGCAAATAGTAGTATAGATAGGTAGATTACTCATCAGCATGCAAAGAGTTTTTTAAAAAAAACTATTATTAATAAAAAAAAATTTAAATTGATTTACATGATTGTAAACTGATTGGACCACTTCTTGTACAGTCAAAATAAATAAAATTGAAACTTTTTCACCAGCCAAGTTAAAAATCGCTCCGACAAGGAGTAGCCGCGTCTGTTGGAACACCACGCCGTCTCAAGTCAGTACATTACTACATTTCTCCTTTACTATACACCAAGATCATGATGCATTCATAAATAGTTGAGAAAACATTCCTAACGTTGTAAAACCCAAAACCTTCAAACCATTTGCAGGTACTATCATATAAAAGCTGGCAATGGAGCAGAGGCTTTGCAAGGATCTCAGGTCGAAGTACGGTTGTGAATACGTTTTCTTGTTAACTCTCGACATGTTAAAAGAGCTTACGTGTATTACAAGCTTTGATGCTTAACCTAAAGAGATTGTGTTGCAGGTTCACTATGTTGCCAAATGGAAAGGGATAACGTTCATGACAAGCAGACAGGGACTTGGTGTTGGAATACATTTTTTGTATAGGTTCCTTAATTTATTTATTTTTTGCAGCCTTGAGGGTTTGACGTTGGACAATCAGAGAAAGGAATGTTCTGAAGACCTCGGTGTTGAAGGGATGCATGTTGGCGGGTCAGGTCAGTTCTTATATTCCAGTTTCTTTCTACATGTAAGGAAAAGACAATACCAAAACGAAATTAAACATTGTATTTGGAAACAGATATCAAAAGAAACGGGCATACAATAACATTCAGAACTACCCAACATGGAGCAAGCGATGTCCTTAGCCTCTAGAGTGTCTGACTTTCTATGTTTGGCTAAAGAATGTTTTCAACCTCTGGATCCAATTTCTCTGACGGATCAATTTGTGGATAGTAAAGGCATACTAAATTCAGAGAGAAAAAAAAACATCAATGGATATCATGCAGGGAACTTGAGTGCAGAACATCAAAGGAGCCGTCCATATAACTAGAGATAAATGTTATATAGCTGAATCTGTTTATCAAAGTCACCAAGGCATGCCTTTGGATACCTGCTGAAGTAGCTCATGGATGCTTCATTTTCCCAGGATGTGATCATCAGACTCCACATTCTCAGCTGAAACAGTTTTAACTTGGTTCCCTGGTTGGGGCACAGGAGGTTGGGTTGGCATTGCCAGAGAGAAGTAGCTTTTTGATTTAATTTACTTTCCCTTGGACACGGGCAGGTTGATGTGGGTGAGGTAAAGGCTGGTGTGGAGATCTCAATTGTTGAAGTTGTTCTTGAGGCTGATATTGTTGTTGCTGAGGCTGTGAAGTCGCTGGTGATTAGAAACGATGTTGCTGAGTAACATGAGGTCTTTGTTGCATGTAAACTGTAAAGTAGTGAATGTGTAGGGAAGAGATGTCGAGTTTTACAAAAATATCTATCAAACCGGAGAATCCGGTATGGGATTAGTTATTATAGGATAAATTTAGGCTTTTAACGAGAGCTTTTAACCATTTTTTACTCGTACTATTTCGAGCGAGTTTTGTGTAAAAACTATGAAGTGTTACGATAATCTTTATCCTCAAGACTTTTTGTTATTTTTCGACACAAACATCAGAGTTAGACGTAAAATTAATAAATATTGAAATTATATATTGAAAAGAAAACTGTTACTTTGATATCATCCCGGCGGATACTTTGCTCAATCTTGTTAAGAGCATGTCCTCATTAAAACCTCATTAGAAAAGTGATGAGATCGAACTTCTTCCCAAATATATAAGACTAAACAAGAGATCGTTTCTAGATCGAGCTTAAAAGCCATATGATATAGTGTCTAGCTAGCCATGTGTAGTGCATATTCAGCAACCAAAGTGATCTTTCTGATCTTGGTTTTAGTGGAGGCTTCATTGTGTTTATCGTTGGATAAAGAAGATCTTTCTTGTAATGAGATTGAGTTTCTGAAAGATACATCAGAGGGTTGTTATTATCGGGTGACTTTACCATGGCGCAGACTGAGGAGGCCTGTCAAGGATTTGAGATATCGAGTCAAATCCAATAACCTTGCTCCTAGAGGTAAAAACTATTTGTTATTATAGCTAAGAAGACATTTATTGCATTTGCATAGAACCTTAGGTCATTTCCATTGGAAATCTCTTGAGAGGCTTTTACCATAAGTCTTTTAAGATTTTAAATATCATTATTTTTTGCTAAAGGAATCTTCTTGATAGATTATCAGTGCAGATGGCTAAAACAAAAACAATATAGTAGATTTTAATCCAATTTACCTGTGTATCTAAACTATATTTTAATAGGTTTCTCACAAGATTCTTAAAAGATTCCTATACTCTTCGATCTTTCTTTATTTTTGATTATTTTCGTTTTTATTCACAATATAACTGTTATAAGTCTTAGCTATGTATGGTAACGGAGAAGCAATCCAAATCCAATACCACGATTTATGTCTTTGGTTTTTCTCTCAGCGGGTCCACAAGTGATTGTGGAAATAAAGTGGGACATGACGAATGAAAGTGATGGTAGCTACTCGGCTGATGTCACAATCTCCAACTATTTCAAGGATAACGACAGAATATTCTCGCCATGGAAATTAGCGTGGTTATGGACCAGACAAGAAACACTGGTGAGCACTTTGGGTGCTAATGCGAAAGAAACACAACACGGCTTTATTTCTTTCACTGACGACGATAACACGTACTGCTTGAACAACGTGACCTTTGTGGACTTACCGTCACAAAATAATGGTAACTGCAAAGGAGGTGTGGTTGTTCCGGGGTTTAGAAACGCTGACGTCATGACAGATAACTCAACTTCATTTCAGATTACTGTTAGCCATTACAATAGAGTATATCATGCGCAGCCTGATGTAGGGTTGGAATACGAAAGTAGATGTGATACATTGAAGCGTGTAACTAATACTCCTGATTATCTGAGTAAGTCCATTGTATATTGTTGGAACATCTTATATACGTATTACATATACCCACTTCTTTTGTAGCCTTTTACAGATCAGTTCACGTCTCTTTTTTTGTAGATACATGGAGGACGACATGCTTTCTCTCTATCGCGAAAGCTAACAAATTCCACGAGATTCATGAAGAATTATGAAGTTGTGGTTGTGCTTTCTTTTCGTTTTTCGTTTTAAGAAATTTTTTCTACGTCGAGTTTTCACCTTATGTGAGTGTGTTAATAACATATGTCCTAACTAGATGATAAGTACTGATCATAATTGCATAGGCGGTACTGTGATTCTTCCGCGGTTAACAAAAGCTGACCTTGCGAAAAGCTCAACTTCGTTTCCGGTTTCTGTTAGCCATTCTAATAGAGGATATCGTACGCACTAGCCACCTTCTGATGTAATTTTGACCACATTAGGATTTGAATACGAAAGTGAATGCGATTCAATGGAGCAAGTAATTGAGGCTCATCTGAGTAAATCCATTGTATTGTTGTGGTACAACTTATACATTCCCACTTCTTGTTCGACGAGATTCATGAAGAATTATGATTTTATGAAGGAAAAATTGCCAAATATGAATCAAAACTTGATTTGAAATGCAAAAGTAAACCCAAACTTGAATCAAACTAGATTTTGACCCGCGTTTGAAAAGCGCGGGCGCTTGAAAAGTGCGGGCGCTTGAAAAGTGCGGGCGCTTGAAAAGTGCGGGCGCTTGAAAAGTGCGGAAATTTTTTATAATTAAAAATTTATATAATTGGATTTTGTCTTAATTTAAAGAATATTTTGATATAAAATCAGTTTACCAAAATTTGTGTGGATGATTATTTTTCATTAGTTTTTAGTTTCAGTTTTTATTTTTAGATTTTGGTTTTTGGTTTTTAGTTTTTAAGTTTCTACTTTTCATTTTCAGTTTTTGGTTTGGTTTTTAATTTTTAAACCCGCTGAGTTAGTTTGAACTGATATTACCAACAAACAAACTCAAATAATCGAACATCTAATTTAAAACTGAAAAAATGACAACAAATTTAGAAAAAAAATTTAGAAATAGTTTATTTTGTAAATAAACAGAGCAAAAAAATATAACATGTGTTTTCAGCTTTTGGTTTTGGATTTTAGTTTTTAGATTTGGTTTTTGGTTTTGCTTTACATTTTTTTTAATCAGTAAATTATTTAAGAAAAATAAAAAAAAAAAAATTATTTAAAAGTTACCATTGAAATTTATCAAAACAAAGTGATTGTTATTTAAAAAAAAATATTAACATGTTTTAAAATACATGACTTAAATAAATGATTAATAATAGATAATTTTGTTTTGTTAAAAATATTAAATACCTTTTGGGTCTGAAAATAATAATTGATTTTTTGATTTTTTAAAGTGAAAAGTTTATTCTTTGGAGTTTTTTCTTAATACTAAGCCCAAAAACCAAACTATATAATTTGTTCAAAAAATAAAAGTAAGCGCAAGAATATATTCCATAAATAACCACTGGTTTAATTTAAGTATAATTAGTAGATTTCCATATTCCATATTTTGTTGATATATATTCTTTTAGAATATTCCATATTTGTAGGAGAAAATATGTGTTTTTCGTATACACATAGATATCTGCCGTATTTTGAAGGTTTACATTAAGGTCGTTTTTTACATTAATTGTGTTGGTTTAATTTAAGTAATACGGTTCAATCAATTATATAACTTATATTATTTGTAACATTCTAGAAAGTGTCCAAATTTAAATGACAACTTGTATCAGTAGATAAAAAGAATGACTCTACTAGATTTTGACCCGCGCTTTAAAGCGCGGAAATTTTTTATGATTAAAAATTTATATAATTGGGTTTTGTCTTACTTTAAAGAATATTTTGATATAAAATCAGTTCACCAAAATTTGTGGTGATGATTATTTTTCATTAGTTTTTAGTTTCAGTTTTTATTTTTAGATTTTGGTTTTTAGTTTTTAGTTTTTAAGTTTCAACTTTTCATTTTCAGTTTTTGGTTTGGGTTTTTTAATTTTTAAACCCGCTGAATTAGTTTAAACTAATATTATCAACAAACAAATCTCAAATAATCAAACATCTAATTCAAAGCTGAAAAGATGACAACAAATTTTTTAAAAAAAATTGAAATAGTTTATTTTGTAAATAAACAAAGCAAAAATTATAAAATGTGTTTTCAGCTTGGTTTTGGATTTTAGTTTTTAAATTTGGTTTTTGGTTTTTGGTTTTTCTTTACATTTTTTTAATCTGTAAATTATTTAAGAAAAAATAAAACAATAAATTATTTAAAAGTTACCATTGAAATTTATCAAAACAAAGTGATTGTTATTTAGAATAAAAAAATATTAACATGTTTTAAAGTACATGATTTAAATAAATGATTAATAATAGATAATTTGGTTTTGTTAAAAATATTAAATACCTTGTGGGTCTGAAAATAATAATTGATTTTTTTATCTTTTAAGGTGAAAAATTTATTCTACTATATTAAAACAGAGTCATTCTTTTTATCTACTGATACAAGTTGTCATTTAAATTTGGACTCTTCCTAGAATGTTACAAATAATATAAGTCATATAATTGATTGAACCGTATTACTTAAATTAAACCAACACAATTAATGTAAAGAGACGACCTTAATGTAAACCACCTTCAAAATATGGCAGGTATCTATGTGTATACCGAAAACACATATTTTCTCCTACAAATATGGAATGTTCTAAAAGAATATATATCATCAAAATATGGAATATGGATATCTACTAATTATATTTAAATTAAACAAGTGGTTATTTATGAAATATAGTCTTAGGCTTACTTTTATTTTTTGAACAAATTATATAATTTGGTTTTTGGGCTTAGTATTAAGAAAAAAACTATAAAACATTGAATAAACTTTTCATCTTAAAAGATCAAAAAATCAATTATTATTTTCGGACCCAAAAGGTATTTAATATTTTTAACAAAACAAAATTATCTATTATTAATCATTTATTTAAATCATGTATTTTAAAACATGTTAATATATTTTTTTATTCTAAATAACAATCACTTTGTTTTGATAAATTTCAATGGTAACTTTTAAATAATTTATTGTTTTATTTTTCTTAAATAATTTACTAATTAAAAAAATGTAAAGCAAAACCAAAAACCAAATCTAAAAACTAAAATCCAAAACCAAAAGCTGAAAACACATGTTATATATTTTTGCTTTGTTTATTTACAAAATAAACTATTTCAATTTTTTTTTAATTTGTTGTCATCTTTTTAGTTTTGAATTAGATGTTCGATTATTTTAGATTTAGATTTTTAGTTTTTAAGTTTCTACTTTTCATTTTCAGTTTTTGGTTTGGGTTTTTAATTTTTAAACCCGATGAGTTAATTTGAAATAATATTACCAACAAACAAATCTCAAATAATCGAACATCTAATTCAAAACTGAAAAAAGATGACAACAAAGTTTTAAAAAAAAAAATTGAAATAGTTTATTTTGTAAATAAACAAAGCAAAAAAATATAACATGTGTTTTCAGCTTTTGGTTTTGGATTTTAGTTTTTAGATTTGGTTTTTGGTTTTGCTTTACATTTTTTTAATCAGTGAATTATTTAAGAAAAATAAAACAATAAATTATTTAAAAGTTACCATTGAAATTTATCAAAACAAAGTGATTGTTATTTAAAATAAAAAATATATTAACATGTTTTAAAGTACATGATTTAAATAAATGATTAATAATAGATAATTTTTTTTTGTTAAAAATATTAAATAACTTTTGAGTCTGAAAATAATAATTGATTTTTGGTCTTTCAGGGTGAAAAGTTTATTCAATGTTTTTGGAGATTTTTTTCTTAATACTAAACCCAAAAACCAAACTATATAATTTGTTCAGAAAATAAAAGTAAGCCCAATTCTATATTCCATAAATAACCACTGGTTTAATTTAAGTATAATTAGTAGATTTCCATATTCCATATTTCGATGATATATATTCTTTTAGAACATTCCATATTTATAGGAGAAAATATGTGTTTTCGGTATACACATAGATACCTGCCATATTTTGAAGGTAGTTTACATTAAGGTCGTCTCTTTACATTAATTGTGTTGGTTTAATTTAAGTAATACGATTCAATCAATTATATGACTTATATTATTTGTAACATTCTAGAAAGGGTCCAAATTTAAATGACAACTTGTATCAGTAGATAAAGAGAATGACTCTATTTTAATAGAGTAGATGCAAAAGTAACTTAAAAGACTGTTGAAATTACAACCAACCCCTTGCGAAAAAACAAAAAAAGTCTTTTTTTACGTTTCTAGCCCTCGCAAGTCGTCTGAGACAGTTTTTCTTAAAAGTAAATTAAAAATTGTGTAATAAATATCTTGATAAATGAAAAATTGAAATTCTGTAATTAACATATGTCTTAAGCGATATAAATTAAGATATAAAAAAGGTCAGTTGTTTTCAGCATAGATTAGTGAAAGTAGTGAGTGATGATATTCTTTAGTTTAGGTTTCACCAACATATGTTGTAGTATTGCATGTGTTTCTTAGGGTTACAATTTCGAAAGCATAAATGTTTTTTTGAAAACTTTAAAATTTACCTAAGTATGTTTATTTATGTGTATAGTAAACAATATTTAAGTATAATTTGATTTTATAACATGGTTATTAGTTAATTTAGTCAATTTAGTTTAGGGTTTAGGGTCTGGACGAGTTATAAATAAGTCGTCTGGTAAATATATTTAATAAGGCACACAACTTAGTCGGATGTATAGTATCAACAGACGACTTAATAATAAGTCGTCCAAACCGGATTTTACCAAATTACTTTTAAACCTAACCAGATTTTTGACCGGACATATATAAGAAATTTTTTTTTTTTTACGCACTTTTCGCGAAATTCAGAAAACCCTAACGCCATTTCTCTCAAAGGTGATTTCGAGGCGATTTCGATCTGATACAAGACCAATGTAAATCGAAGGCTTCTCTTGCAGATTTATGGGTTTTTATTAGGATGGATGTTGTTTTCCTTAACTTTTACCGTTTGGTTTTGTGTTTTCAACGATTTGGAGTAATTTTGGTTTCAAATTAGGGTTTCAAAAATTGGGGATTTCAATCGACTTGTTGTTTAGTTAGGTTGGATGTTGTTTTCCTCTCACTTTATGGTCGTTTTAGGGTCGTCCACCTGGAAGTTCTACTGGAAGTCTTGATAGACTTATAATTAAGTCGTCTGGAAAGTCTTCCACCTGGAAGACTTTCCAGACGACTTAATTATAAGTCTACCAGGTGGACGACCCAGACGACTTAGAATTAAAATGTTTCCAATTCGTTTCTTGTTTGCAGATGGCGAATCAGCATGAACCTCACTTCTTAAAGCCTCTGCTTCCTGGTTTCTACAGTGGTGTGGTATACACACGCTCTCTATTTCTCCTCTGTTTATTTCCTTTGCTTATGTTCTCCTTTGTTGACTTGTAGACAATACCACTTGCCTTCTACGCAAAACACATAGAAGGCACGCCGAACCAAGGAAAATGGACACTACGATCGGACGCTTCACACCAAACTTGGGAAGTTATACAAGAAGGAAGAAGACTCACCAATGGTTGGGAAGCCTTCGCCCAAGCACACTCCCTTTGCATCGGTGACATTCTCATGTTCAAAAAGGAAGGAGACATGGTATTTCATGTGACTCCTTTCGGTCCTAGTTTTACTGAGATTCAGTATACACCTCCTCAAGGGGATGATGCTGCGGATGGTGCCTCAACTTCCTCGTCTCTTCCTAAATGATGGATGTTTGTCTTGCTATCGTCTTATTGTAATCTGCTTCTAATGGACTTGTAATGGATGACTTC
>CAKOAT010197376.1:9779-41434 GCA_932364175.1 Eruca vesicaria subsp. sativa | reverse complement strand
ATCTATGTACAAACCATGGTAACACCAATTTTAATTATTAGTCGTCTAAGAAGTCTAACACAAATTCTAACACAAATTCTTAAAACATACTCAAAAAGCCTGGACGACTTTGTAGACGACTTATCCGTAAGTCTTCTACATCCAGAAGACTTACGGGTAAGTCTTACGCGAAGAGATCTGGAAAAAATTCAATTTCAAACCTTAAACTAGGTGAGATGACTTGCTTTGCACACAGAGTCTTCTCCAACCACCCAGAACATCGAACGAAAGTAACCCACCAACAATTGTATGCTTAAATGGCTCTATCAACCATAAAAATTTTGCTATCAAAAGCTTGGGTTTTTGGTATGAATATGGAGACAAAGTGAAGGAGATGTTGTTTTTAGTTCATAACAATTGAGAAAGAGAGTATGAGTATCGATTTTAAGTGTATTAAAAGCTTTAAACCTTGGTTGTACAAGGTTGTTGGGTTGTACAAGGTTGTTGGGAGTATTCATGGCAATGACAATGTTGTAAATACTTGAAGATGATGAGGTTGAGAGAGTAAAAAGGCCATTTTCGAAAAAAAGTAAAAAAAAAAATTTAATGGCATTTTCGTAAATAAAATGAAGATGTGGGGTGGATAGGACAAAAACAAGATGAGTTAAAAGAAGAATTTAGTTTTGTGTTTGACTATGATTTTTGAGTCAATTTTGCAAAAACCCCTTTTATGAAGTTGCGGTTTTTTTCATCGTTTTTCCGGTTTGTGTTGGTGTTTCCATTTTTAAGAAAAATTTATTTTAGTTTTTCTTAGAATTTTTTTTTATGTCCAATTTTCACTTTATGTGAGTATTGTAATAAATTAAAATATTTTATAATTTTCGGTTACCTACACTTGATTGAATCCGATATAGTTTAAATTTACATTTGTTTCGAGGTTGTTAACCAGAGTCTGGAAGAAGTTGTTGGTTATGTGCGGTTAAACCAAAAAAAAAAATTAAATCCATAAAAATTGTTTTATAGTAAATAATTTTTACAGTGATTTATTATACTAAGAAACAAAATAATTTTACAATCCATAAATTTACATACCTTATAAGAATTCATGTGATGTTTTTACTTCCATGATGATTGTACTTGCATCACATTATACCCGTTTAGAAAAATTCCGTTCTAGATTTTTTTGGTGTGAAACTATTAATAAATTCTTAGACCAAATTACTACACTAATAATTTCAGCATGCATGTAAAGAATTTTCCGACAAAAAAAAATTTCCAAAAAAATCAAATTACTCATAATCTACTCTATCTACTCTATTAAAATAGAGTCTTTCTTTTTATATACTGATACACATTGTCATTTAAATTTGGACCCATTCTAGAATGTTATAAATAAATATAAGTCATATAATTGTATGAACCGTATTACTTAAACTAAACCAACACAAATAATGTAAAGAGAGGACTTTAATGTAGACTACCTTCAAATATGGTAGGTATTTATGTGTATACTAAAAACACATATTTTCTCCTGCAAATATGGAATGTTCTAAAAGAATATATATCATCAAAATATGGAATATGGAAATCTACTAATTATACTTAAATTCAACCAGTGATTATTTATGGAATATAGTCGTGGGATTACTTTTATTTTTTGAACAAATTATATAGTTTGATTTTTGGGCTTAGTATTAAGAAAAAAACTCTAAAAACATTGAATAAACTTTTCACCTTAAAAGATCAAAAAATCAATTATTATTTTCAGACCCAAAAGATATTTAATATTTTTAACAAAACAAAATTATCTATTATTAATCATTTATTTAAATCATGTACTTTAAAACATGTTAATATATTTTTTTTTATTTTAAATAACAATCACTTTGTTTTGATAAATTTCAATGGTAACTTTTAAATAATTTATTGTTTTATTTTTCTTAAATAATTTACTGATTAAAAAAATATAAACCAAAACCAAAAACCAAATCTAAAAACTAAAATCCAAAACCAAAAGCTGAAAACACATGTTTCTGCTTTGTTTATTTACAAAATAAACTATTTCAAAATTTTTTTTAAATTTGTTGTCATCTTTTCAGTTTTGAATTAGATGTTCGATTATTTGAGATTTGTTTGTTAGTAATATTAGTTCAAACTAACTCAGCGAGTTTAAAAATTAAAAATCCAAACCAAAAACTGAAAATGAAAAGTAGAAACTTAAAAACCAAAATCTAAAATTAAAAACTGAAACTAAAAACTAATGAAAAATAATCATCACCACAAATTTAGGTGAACTAATTTTATATCGAATTATTCTTTAAACTAAGACAAAATCCAATTATATAAATTTTAATCATAAAAAATTTATGCGCTTTCAAACGCGGGTCAAAATCTAGTATTTATTATCTTTAGCCCAATTTCATTACCCACTTTTGTATGTACTCTCGTTTCTTTTTCTCAAACTTGCTCAGTTTTCTGTGTATGTATTGTATATGACTATATGATTTGACAAAATATATATATGTTATGATAATGTAAAAAAACTATGAAGTGTTACGTTAACATTAGGGAAAAATCGCATAAAAAACCTTCAAGGTGGCAACCACTTACACTTTAAACCCTGAGAGTATTTTACAAGCATTTTAAACATTCAAGTTGGCCAATTTAGCATATTAAACCTCCAATCTGGCTTACTTGTACATCAAGTTAAAAATGTGACCGGTACTGTTCAAAAGCGATGACGTGTCGGTTTGTTTTTTTTTTAAAAAAAAAATTTACTAAAAAATAAATATAAAAATACAGAAAATATAAAAATTCATTAAAAATTCATTAAAAATTCATTAAAAATTGAAAAAATCATAAAAATTTTAAAAAATCAGAAAAATCATTAAAATTAAAAATATCACAAAATAATTAAAATATTTTATTAATAAAATATTAAAAATAAGAAAAACTTAAAAGAAATTATAAAAAATCCCAAAATAAGAAAATTCAAAAATTTTAAAGAAAATAAAAAGTAAATTTAAATAAAATTAATATAGGGATTTTTTATAATTTCTTTTAAGTTTTTATTATTTTTAATATTTTATTAATAAAATATTTTAATTATTTAATGTTTATGGTTTTTGATATGTCATCGTATAATTAATTGTATTTGATATGTACCATCAAATGATTCTCGTGAACCAAATCAAAGCAAACAAGTTAAAATCCAAGTCTTTTAGCAGTTATTAAAATTCCCTATATTAATCTAGTTATAAAATCCATAAAACCTTGATTAATAAGCAACAAAATGAGAACAAAATAACTTGGAATTTAATTTGTTTGCTTTGATTTGGTTCACGAGAATCATTTGAAGATAATGATTCTATTTAAAAAATATAGTGTTTTCTCGTTTTTTTATAAAATAAATAAAATTATTTATTCTTGAATTTATATTTGTATTATCTATTATTCTTATATTAATTTTATTTAATTTTCGGTTCTATTTTATTTAAATTTTTTTGAATTTTCTTATTTTGGGATTTTTTTATAATTTCTTTTAAGTTTTTATTATTTTTAATATTTTATTAATAAAATATTTTAATTATTTTGTGATTTTTTAATGTTTATGATTTTTCTGATTTTTTTGAATTTTTTATGATTTTTTTTCAATTTTAATGATTTTTTAATGATTTTTGTAATGAATTTTTATATTTTCTGTATTTTTATATTTATTTTTAGTAAAATATTTTTTTTTTTAAAAAAAAACGACACGTCATCGCTTTTGAACAGTACCGGTCACATTTTTAGCTTGATGTACAAGTAAGCCAGATTGGAGGTTTAATATGTTAAATTTGCCAACTTGAATGTTTAAAGTGCTTGTAAAATACTCTCAGAGTTTAAAGTGTGTGGTTGCCAACTTAAAAGTTTTTTATGCGATTTTCCCAATTAATATATATTGAAAAAAAAACTGTTACATTGATATTATCCCGGATACTTTGATCAATCTTGTTAGGAACATGTCATCATCAAACCAAACCTAATAAGAAAAGTGAGATCGAACTTCTTATATGAAGACTAAACAAGAGATCATCAAGCTTAAGATCATATAACTTAGGGGGTCTAACCATGCCTAGCGCTTATTCAACAACCAAAGTGTTCTTTCTCTTCCTTTTAGTTTTGGTGGAGGCTTCATCGTTGGAGAAAGAAGATCCTTCTTTTGATGAGAGTTATTTACAAAATCCTATATGGAAGCATCGTTCTTAATTATCGGGCGACTAGATTAAGGCACGGCAAGAAGAGGGATTTCAAATCTCGAGTCAAAGCGCAAAAACTCGCTCCTAGAGGTAAAGTTAACTCCTTATTCTTAAACCATATAGCTAAGTGAATCTTAACTGATCCAGCCAGTTATGGACGCTAGGCTAATGGACACAACCGGCTAAAACATTCGTTTTGGTTAGCAAAATTTAAAGATATATTATATATAGATGGCATGGCCTATATCGACTGTTGACTTTTTTTAGTTGATTTTATATATTCCAGATCCAGCCCTACATCCACATGCGAATGTGGATATAAGATGGGACATGACGTATGAAAGTGATGGTAGTTACTCGGCTAATGTCACAATCTCCAACTACGTGATGGATCACGAAATTGAACAGCCATGGAAATTAGCGTTTATATGGGTAAAAAGGGAAACACTACTTAGCACTTTGGGTACTGAAGGCACACAACACGGCTTTGTTTCTGTGGGTAAGGACGACGACGACACGTACTGCTTGAACAACGTGACCTTTGTGGACTTACCACGACAAACTGATCCTACTCTCTGCATAGGTGGTGTGATGCTTCCGAGCTTAATCAAAGATGACATTGCGAAAAGCTCAACTTCATTTCAGATTTCTGTTAGCCATTTTAATAGTAGAGGATATCGTGCGCACCAGCCACCTTCTGATGCAACTTTGACCACACGAGGATTTGAATACGATCGTGAATGTGATTCAATGGAGCAAGTAATTGATGCTCATCTGAGTAAGTCCATTGTATATTGTTGTGTGGTACATCTTATACATTCCCACTTATTTTGTAAGCTTTTACGATCAGTTATGTCCTTTTTTTCTTTTCTTTAGATACATGGAAGACGAGGTGCATTCTCTCCATTGCCAAAGCTAACGAGTTCGAGGAGATTCATGAAGAATTATGATTTATGAAGCTGTGGTTTTTTTTTTCGTTTTTCCTTTTGTGTTGGTGTTTTCATTTTGTAAGCTGCAAAATATGTTTTAGCTTTTCTTAGAAATTATTTTTATGTATGGTAATAAATTAAAATATGTAACTTTAGGTTACCTCTACTTGATTGAATCCGATTTAATTTTAATTTAATTTTGATTGGAGTCTTATAGTTTAATTCTGTGGTTGATTGGAATAAACAGTATTTTTATATTTTTTGTTGTAGAATTAAAATATTAGATTTTTTGATGCGTCTGTAAATAATATAGAGATTTATCGATATGAAATCGACTTATGTGCGGTTAAACCAAAAAAATTATAAAAGTTATTTTATATTCATAAATATTTTCTTTTTACTGATATATTATACTAAGAAACAAAATAATTTTACAATCCACAAATTTAAATATCTTAGAAGAATTCATCTGATGTTTTACTTCCATGGTGATTCTGTTCTAAATATTCATCTGAAAATTCGGTTCTAGATATTTTTTGGTATTAAAATATTAATAAATTTGCTGACCAAAATCAATATTAATAATGTAACATCTCGGTTTGTGGTATTTGAAAAAGACTTAAGAGGATTGATTTGGTTACCTATATCATCAAAGTGCACTTACCTTTTCGGGAGCACATCCAGAGAGAACTCCAGAGTTAAACGTGCTTGAGCTGGAGTAGCCAAAGGATGGGTGACCTATCGGGAAGTGATTTGCGATACCGTGTAAGTGAGGCCAAAACACGGGGAAAGGTCGAGTGGTGATTGCAGGGTCAGTAAACATGACTCTAGAGCCTTGGAAAATTAACGGACCGACCGTTGGAACGGGATGGGCCCACGGGCCGAGAGAGCGGGCGTGGGTGGCCCATTAGCTGTGGGCGGTCGGAGTGTTACAAGTGGTATCATAGCCGAACCCCGACGAGTGTGGAGTCAGTGAGGGCTCACACTAATAAAGGTAATGATCTTGGGGCGCAACAGGGACGTTGCGTTCTTTGAGAGGGGGTGAATTGTAACATTCCGGTTTGTGGTATTTGAAAAAGACTTAAGAGGATTGATTTGGCTACCTATGTTATCAAAGTGCACTTACCTTTTCGGGAGCACATCCAGAGAGAACTCCAGAGTTAAGCGTGCTTGAGCTGGAGTAGTCAAAGGATGGGTGATCTTTCGGGAAGTGATTTGCGATACCGTGTAAGTGAGGCCAAAGCACGGGGAAATGTCGAGTGGTGATTGTAAGGTCAGTAAACATGACTCTAGAGCCTTGAAAAATTAACGGACCGACCGTTGGAACGGGATGAGCCCACGGACCGACGGTTGGAATGGGATGGGCCCACGGACCGAGAGAGCGGGCGTGGATGGCCCATTAGCTGTGGACGATCAGGGCGTTACAAATAAATTCTTAATTTTTTTTTGCCGGCAAATTCTTAATCAAACACTACACTAAATAAGTTTAGCATGTGAAGAGTTTTCCAAAAAGATTGATTTATTATTAAAAAATTCGTTAAATAAAACTGATTGGAATACTTTCTGTACAGTCAAAAAAAAAAAAAAGTCAAACTTTTGTCAGCAGCCGACTTAAAACCTCTCCGGCGACAAAGAGGAGCAGCACCTCTGTTGGAACACGCGCCTCCGGAAGAAGAAACACGGTCATGGGTAGACTCTCATTAACCAGTTCCATTCAGAGATTCCGCTTCTTCTCCTACTTATCTCAGGTTCTGCTTAATTTCCCTCTCTTCCTCTCTAACTGGTCTTAATAACGGTTAAGCTCTGTAGTTTCTGTCCTAATGTCCCCAAGTTGTTTGAGAATTTAAAGAGCTTCATTACACTATATCAAAGACTTGATCTTTCTTTTGTTTGTCTATGCATTGGTGAAGATTTGCTGAAACAGCTTCTGAACTAATGATAAAGCACTTGTGTGTGTTCTCTTTTGTTTATGTCTATTAGCTTAATGCAAGAAGAGGTGTTGTCCCTTGCTCTAGCTATGGAAGTCATTATTATCTTTCGTCTTTAGGTAATATTATTAGTTTCCCTTTCCCTGAATGAATAGTCCTTCTGATTTAGTCTATAAACGAGAGTGTGGTTCCATTTTGGTTTAGCTGAAGCTTCAGACTGTGAGCTTGATGAATCTCCAGATGATACCAACATAGTGGAGAAAGACACTAATCTTCGTTCAGCATTATCAGAGCTTTCGGTTTCAGGCGTTTTTGATGAAGACTCTAAGTTGTGGTTGCAGCGGTTCTCAAGAACACGGAGAGTTTCTGTCATATCTACCGGTTCACTTAACCTTGATCTAGCTCTAGGTGTTGGAGGATTACCAAAGGTTCGTTTTTTATTTAGAGTCTAAAATATCCTTTAAATGTTTGTTTACAAGAGAAAGTTTGAGTTTTTCTTTTTTTGATAGGGAAGAATGGTTGAGGTTTATGGTAAGGAAGCTTCTGGAAAGACAACTCTAGCTCTTCATATCATCAAGGAAGCTCAAAAGCTTGGAGGCTATTGCGCTTACCTTGATGTGGAGAATGCCTTGGATCCTAGTTTAGCTGAGTCAATAGGTGTGAACACAGAAGAGCTTCTAATATCAAGACCTGATTCCGCTGAAAACATGCTGAGTATTGTTGATGTGCTAACCAAGTGTGGATCAGTAGATGTCATTGTAGTTGATAGTGTGAGTTCTTATTCTTTCATCTCAAACATGTTCATGTAATCTTTCTCCATCTGCTAATATTAGAAGTGGGGAGTTTTACAGGTTGCTGCTCTTGTCCCTCAATGTGAACTTGGTGTTCCTCTTGGAGATAGATACAGAGACAGACAATCAGTAATAATGACACAAGCGCTCAGAAAAATCCACTTCTCAGTTGCTAATTCTCGTACGCTCATCGTTTTTCTTAACCAGGTAAGACAAGTATTGTGAATAGTGTTCTAAAAAATCGGACCTAAACGAAATCATTTTTCTAGGTCTAGTTGTTCAAAAAACGGTGAAATCAAGGCCTAGCGATTTCTTGAACATTGATTCTGAATTTTTGATTTATCCTCATTTGTTTCTTTAGTTGGATCCTACAGAAAGATAAGATCTCTCTGCTTATTGTTTTTTTTTTGTCTGGATCAGGTCAGATCACATGCCAAATCTAACATGCGTTTCCCACATTCAGAAGAAGTGACTTGTGGAGGAAACGCATTGAGATTTCAGGCAGCTATACGTCTCAAAATGATAAGAACAGGGCTGATAAAGACTGACAATGAGGTATGTGTATAAGCATATTGTTGTGAATGTGTTAGCTTCATCTCCATTGATCTTTAAAATACTGCTTAATTTCTGCAAACAAACTCATGCATATAGATAAGTGGTCTGAATGTGTGCGTGGAAGTGGTGAAAAACAAACTAACGCAAGGAAAGAAGAAAGCTGAATTGGGGATTCACTTTGGTCGTGGCTTCTACGTGGAGCGTGAGGTATTAGAATTGGCTTGTGAGCATGGAGTTATTGCAAGAGAAGGTAATAGCCATTTGATTGAAGGCGAGGTTGTTGATGGGAAAGAAGCAGCTGAAAAGTATCTGCTGGAAAATAAGGAGGTCCTTGATACCGTCATTAGTATCCTGAGGAAGCAGCTCTTCTAGATGTGTCAGAGAGAATTCTGTAGAGCTTTTCCATCAAGTGAAGACTTTGAGGCGTCTCATTTAAGCAAATGTGGAACATTCTTTCAGTAACTTAGCTTTTCTACTTAGCCATTGTGAACAGTTCAGGTCATGCAACCCTTTGTGTGTCTCTTCTTATTGCAATGTATATCAATCGTTTATGGAATGTGCGAAGGGTGTTTGAAGAAACAATATGTATATATAATGTTTTCTTAAACTAATATAATCAAACTTGAAAATTAACCATGGGTTTAGTGGAAGATCAAACAGAATGTACATCAACGGAAACGTTTCAAAAGATTACACCGTTAAAACATTTACTAGCCGTGCATTAATAACTACTAGTTAAGAGTTATGTTGGTTAATTTCATTACATTGTTATCTTGAAGGAGTAGAGAGCTGCTTCTTAAGGTCGATGACTTCGAGTGCTTTTGATGCTAACTTCTCCTTTAGCGTTGCGGATGCTTCTTGGAACTTCCTGTTCATAACTTCTGCTTCTCTCACAGCCTGCTTGTGTCTTATACATTTTGCATCTAAGCGTGCTTGCGTCTCCATAAGTCTCATTTTTAGCTTTGCCTTCTCCTTGTTGTCTAATTCCGCATCCTGTAATAAGATACAGCAGATATGTTAAATTGGTCATCTCTGAAAAGAAAGAACCTATCACACACAATCAAATATCTCGATCTTGTTGAAACTGACAGATTGTATGGCATTGATTCTTTTGGTGTAAAGGGTCAATCTTAATCACTAAGAGAAACATAATAAGGACATTTCACTTGGCGTCACCTTGCATAGCTTGGCTTCTTGGCTTGAGACTCTACGAGTCAATTCTTCAGCCTGACAGCAGTAATAGGGTTCTAGTGAGAATGAATGGTTAATACTACGTAAATGTATCATAGAATCATGTATGTGTGCTCTTAACCTAACCTGCAAACGATTTGATGAAGCCACTTCCTTCTTCATCTCCTCTATGCGAGATAGCAAACTCTGGCGCTCGCTTGTGACATAATCAAGCTCTCTCTGAAGTGTGTCTGACATCTCGCAAGCAAGTTGAAGTTCGGACTTTAGAGCGTTAATATCAGACTTGAGTTCCTGAAGACGCAAATAAAATATTATGTATGAAGCTTTGAATCTGTAACATACCACTTTAACCGACATACCATAAACATGAATGTCATAACCAGAAAGTCAGATATTATCATAGGCATCGTCACAAATTTGAATGTAATACAACTTCTGGACCAGACGTTCAGAGAAAAACCTTTTGAATTAACATAGTGAAATGATTCTTACCTCTTGAGATTGTTTACTCGCGGCATGAGCTGATTGAAGTTCATTCCCAAGTCTATCAATCTCCAAAGACTTCTCCATGCTACAGGGGAACATAAAAGAGCGTTTTCAGAGAGTAATTTTAATTTTCTGAAAGAAAGAGAAATAAAAAGTACAAACCTGCGTTCCTTTTCCTGCTTAGCGTTTTCTTCAGAACTTCCTAGCCTATCAGCAAGGGTGAGACATTCAAGTCGACAAGATTCCAGCTCCCGCTTTGCCTAAAAGTTCAATGGGATTGACAACTTAGAATAGCATGGTAAAATGTAGAGAAAGCACAATAAATGATTGGAAACCAGTAGTAGTTGGCTAAGCCTGAGAAAGTTTAACAAGTTGATAATTTTAAAGGCAGACATCCGAAATGATTTGATAGCCATGGTGTTGCAAGAGAAGTTCTGTTACGATCTCACTATAAGAAGTTTTTGGATTCGAACATACCTCTGCTATTTCTTTAGATAATGACTCTATTTTTATATTATCTAGTCTCATATTTTCCTCCATGGACTGTGTTAAAGTTTTTTCTTTGGAGCTCCATATTGCTTTCTCTTCCTCCATCTCTAAAAGTGCGTTTGCCATATGCTGACAACATGACAAATTAATGGAACTACTCAAACAAAGAACTAAGTTAAAAAATCTGTCTATGCAATCATCATACCATTGCTAGCTCTTCTTTCTCTTCAAGAAACTGTTTAACTTTGGTTTCCAGTTGTTGCTGATCAGAAGAAGAGCTTTCAAGTCTCGCTTTCTGAAACATAACAAGCAAAAGCATTATATCTTAGAATACATTAATCAATTAAAATTCAATATTAGCTTATGGATCAATCATCAATTGCATGAAAAGACTTACAAGCTCCGTGACATCTATTTGCAGCTGTTCTAGTTGTGTATTTGAGTGCTCCAGCTTCTCTGTCAGAGAAGTAATCTCTGAATCTAAACCCTCGTTTCTAGATAGCAACTCCTCTTTTTCTCCACGTTCAGCAGCGAGTTCCTCTTCCAGTGACGCAATTGTAGTTTCCATCTCAGAAGCAAGCGCTTCTAGGTTGTGATAGTCTTCCTAATAAATGCAAATTAGGCATTAGGATGAGAATTTGATTTAAACAAAGGTAGCATCCACCAAACAGACTGATATGACTAGCCAGCTAGAAAAGATACCAAAGGATAGATATAACAGTCTTTTATCAGGCATGCTCACAGTGTTTGAATAAAGACAAACTAACCAAGAGAGAGAGAGAGAGATTTGCTGCAGTATGATCATTGTATCTCATATCTACAACTTTAACGTAACATTTATTGTGCGGACATGTTACTCGATAATACAATGGTTGAAAGAAATATCATGCAGCCAAATAATAATTAGATAATACCTGCAACGACTGGTTTGCATTTCTCTCAATAATAAGAGAGTCTTGTCTTTTACCGGCAAAAGATTCTTGTTTGCTGATATCTCTCTCGAGGAGGGCTGTTTGGCTATGCAAGCGTTTTAACTCTCGCTCAGCAGATGCTTTTGCGGCCTTTCTCAGAACATCAAAATTGTTAGTATAAACTAGATGGGTTATCCAATCAAAAAATACAAAACGTATGCTTAAAATTGGATTACTCCACAAACCTCTAGCTTGGTTTTATCCTGCATGGCATTCTTAAGCTTGGATTCAGTATCCTTTAGCTTTGTTTTCGTCTTCTCAAAATCTTTTCTTAGATTTTCCTTCTCTTTGGCCAAAGAAGAGGTTGACAGACTCGCTATATCCTTCTCAAGACCTTCTATGTGAGAGAGAAGATCTGACCTCTCCGACTCATTTTGTTCTGAGAGCATCTGAGAAATGGTTAAAAACACCAAATTTACTTTTAACACTGGAAGGTTTGAAGAAGAACTCTAATAAAATTTGTTTGAAGAAAACTGAAGTACCATTAAGGAAGTTCCATGCTTTTGGGCTTCCTGAGTTAGTTCTTCTATTTGGCTCTGCAGACCAGCACACTGCTCTTGCAAAAGAACCTGGAAAGGAATATCACGACTTTAGCTAACAATACAGACAGATTTACCATCAAGTGTAGAGTGAGAAGGGAAAAAGAGTTTGGACCTTCTCATTCTCAATGTCAAGAACTTTTTGTTTAAGACATGATTGGACATTTTGATAGCTTCTGATATGTGAAGCATGCTGCTCAAAACTCTGGCGCATAAACAAAGTGAAATCCTACAGTGAAAAATTGTTAATTAGAAAACTTGATCATCTGTCTTTATTACTAGACATAACTGAGGTATGCTGCCTAATCACAGATTCCACCCATTACAGAAGCTACTAACAAGGCAAAGTACTTACATGTATCAAAGGAGAGACGAAAGCAAAATCTTGGAAACCGTCATCCATAACTAACGAAATGGTTTCAAACGAGGCTTTTAATTTTTGAAATTCAGCTGCTAAGACTTCAACTTCTGTTGCGACATTGACCAGAGAGTCAAAATTTTCCTTCACAGAAGCAAGTAAAAAACAATTAGGCAACAATGATAATCTGCTTTGGAATTTTCAGATTATTGGGATGAATCTAAAGTGGAAACTAACAGTAAGCACATGAATGACTTCAGACTCCTTGGATACAAGTTGTTCGCGAGCAACCTGAGCCTCTTCTCTAGCAGTATGAATCTCTTCTTGAATCTATAGAATTTCATACAATCAAAAACATAAATTAGAACCGTAAATTAGAACCAAAACAAGACTAGAAAGCTGACTGAATTTAGGTTGCAGTTGTAGGTAAAGAAAAGAATAAACGCACCTGCTTAATGAGAAGAATAGCTTCTG
This sequence comes from Eruca vesicaria subsp. sativa, assembly GCA_932364175.1. Lineage (NCBI taxonomy): Eukaryota > Viridiplantae > Streptophyta > Magnoliopsida > Brassicales > Brassicaceae > Eruca > Eruca vesicaria. The sequence goes on along the minus strand of CAKOAT010197376.1, from coordinate 28,506 downwards.
GATCCCTAAGATGTACACTGCTTTCATCCCGATGTACATTACCAACGACTCGACAATCTAAATGCTTGCATGTTGCTTCACCCAACTTTGCCTTAAGGCACTCAATTTGTACTTCGTTGGTAATTCTCTATTGGAAGGTACAGAGAAATAAGAAACAGAAAACACAACCTACTGATGTTTAGAGGGACAAAGTATTACCTCAGTTTCATATTGCACGATAAGGTCATCATATTCCCTTTGAATCCTGTCTGACTCGCTTTCAACCTATGAAACATTTACAATATGCCAGCTTTACAACAAGATAAGCACACGATATATTCAAAAATAAAGACTGACCACTACGGGAGTTTTCTGCCTGATTGATAATGGTTTCTTTCTGCTAGTCACATGCACTAAAGCACATGGATCTGGAAGTGCAGAATCTTCAAGGGTTTCATCGATACTATTTTCATCTTGCTCGCTGATGCTATATAAAAGTTCGTTTCCTACCAGTTCCGCAAATGGAACTAGTGGGCCTGTCTCACGCTCGGATCTTTCAGAGTTAAGAGAGGATCCCCTTGACAAGACATGCGACTCAACCTGATATGCAAGAAGCAAAGTATTTCATGGCTGAAAAAGTCAAAAAAAAAATTCAATGATTTTGTTGGCCATCTACAGAATTTTACCTCTGATGTGGAATCCCGTGAAAGGTGACCAGTACACCATGTATCCCTCCTCTTTCCCTGCAAGGATATGTTTTTGAATAAATGTATAGCGCCTAGCAGATGCTGTTTAAACACTAAAGGTATCACTAAAAAAAAGAATGGAAGAAAAAGAAAAATACCTTCTTAAAGTTATCCTGCTCACGCTTCTCATCTCTATTCGAAAGGAGAACCATTGTACTCAAGTTCTCAATTTTTTTTGCTTGCTCTTGCAAAACTTTTTCCCGCTGAGCTTGTGCCTTTTTCTCCTCTTCTAATTCGAGTGCTATCCGCTCTCTTTCTAATTCAGACTGCAGAGAAACGGTTGTATGAAAAACATATTAAAAACTAATCAACTGAAGAATCAAGAACAAAAATGCCAGACCTTCAGCAAGGTATTGCGCAAGTTAAGAATCTCTTCGTCTGAATGGTCAGAGTGTGAAGCCTGCAATAGAAAAGCTGAAATTTCACACAATATAAAAACATAAAAGATAAGTTTGAGAAATAAAATGAAAACATTTAAGCAACCTTTAGTTTGGATCTGAGCTCCTCTATTTCCTTCTTTTGGCGCTTTAACAAAGCAGCATCAGTCAATATCTGTAAGCAAAACCGGATAGGTTATTAGTTTTGAAACATGCACATCTTATACACCAAATTAATCAGGAAGTACAAAGATAGAGAGAAAAACCCAAGATGATTGGATCCTACCTCGTTGACATGTGCACAATTAGTGACACGTAGTGCTCGGCTAGCAAACTGAAGACTGCTCTTGGTTTCATCTGCGTGGATCTGCCATCAAAACGAATATAACATTATTAGTTGTACTAAAGCAAACAATGAGAAAATTGAAGACTGCTATTTCATCTGCCTTGCTCATCCTCATGCCATACTATTGGTGATTAATACGTACTGGCGCAAGTGTTATATTGCATATGATAGCTGTATTTGCATTTCCACCTAAAGCGGGTTGCAAGATCCTTGTAAGCTTGCTGTCTCGGTACGGAACATGACCACTGATTCAATTAACGAAGATGTCAATAAGACTAGACATAATGCTTATGTACCATATGATTTTTAACGTAACAAAACTAGACCAAAAACTTACCCTTGATTTTCAACTCCTTCACTCAGCTTTTTTATTACAGTCCCGAGTGTCATCAAGCTCTTGTTTATATGTGAGCCTTCCTTCAGCCTAACACCCTCTGCACCTGTTTTTGAAGCCCGTTCCGAACCAGCTAGATCCACCAAATTCTACAAGTAAAAAACAGATGAAACGCAAAATAACATGTTTATATCATGAGAACGAAAAAACTAGTTCCAACAGATAGTACCAGAACAGAAACACGGACTGCATCACAGGCATTTCCAACACCTTCATCTTGCGTCTTCTGTCTACTTTCTATAATCTGTTTGATGAAAAATCTTGCACGTTTAAATTCAGCTTACACATAACTCAGCACTAAGGTTGAGTATATATATATATATTTACCATGCGGAAAATAGTGTGAGATCTGCTACTGTGAACATTCATATTTGTCTCCCCAACATGCCGATGAGCTGAAATTTGTCCCCAAAAAAATTGAATAACCATTCATTAAATCAGTGTTATCAAAACCAAGACTGAGACAGAAGAAACGCATGTGCACAGGTTATGAAACACACAAAGACTCAGTTTGAAAAGAACAAATAGAGAAGAAAAATAATGTGAAGAGAAGAGAAAGTACATTCTCCAAATTCCATCATTTCAAGAACTTGTTGAGGGGAAGCGACAATTTCTTCTCGTAGCCCAGCCACAAATATTCCTTTCTACAACATTTAAAAGTTGAAAAACGCATCAGACTCGCTAGAAGAAAGATGATTCTAAGAAGACATATATGTTGTACCTCTAGGTTCTCATGAATCTGCAATTTTCGGTGTTCAGGAGCCAAGAGATCGTTTATATCTTCGTTATAAATCTCCAGATACGACATACGCAATAGAAACTCCCTGCTAGCATCCTTGTGGTTGAACCAAAGAAAAAGAAAAAACTCATTCCTCTAATCAAAAACTTTCCACAAATAACACCAAATCTAAAAGAAAACCACTTTACAAACATAAACACACAAGTTTCGAGATGAACCTGATATATAGTCTCAAACAAATCATGAACAGCAAGAGGGATGACTCCTGGTTCAGTCGGTGAGCCACGCATTGTATGCGTCTTGCCACTATTAGTTTGCCCATAAGCAAACACAGTCCCTTCAAAAAACGAAACAGATACAATTAGCCAAAAACGAAACAGAAAACTTAGCACAATTGCAAACACCTTAAACCCTAAAAAGTAGTAACGGATACTTCATGACTCCACCAGTATGAAATCAAAGAGCCAAAGACTACTGAGATACCAAAATCGAACCAAACCAAATCGAAACCCTAACTTAATCAGCTAAACCTCTCTGAGTAATTGCTGAGTATTACCGTTGAAAACTCAGCACAATTGCAAACACTTTAAACTCAAAGACTACTGAGACATCAAAATCGAAACCCTAACTAAATCAGCTAAACCAATCCGAGTAATTGCTGAGTATTACCATTGAATCCACGAACGGCAGCAGCAACGATATCCTTCGTCCGAGCTTCATACACTTGCACAGTCTTACAATCCTCTCTGAATATCCTATCTGTTATCGCAATAGAGAGATTAAGCATGAGAATTTTCCAGTAAAAGATGGAGGAGAGGGAGACTAGTGAGGAAGAAAAGTACCAAACTCGAACGAGAGAGAAGAGTGATTAGGCATGAAAATCGAATCCGAGGAGATCTTCCATGGACTCGTTTTCGCGTCCTCCGTCGAAAGCGGACGAGATCTGACTGAGACGTGTATTCTCTCCATTTCCTCCGACGCGGAGCCGATTTTTTTTTTTTCCGGCGTAACAGAAACCTAAAGGTGTTCGAAATTTTCCCTCCAGTCTCTCTACCACTGAACTTGTTGTTGACCTATGTTTTCGAATTTCAAAACCGGTTCGAACCGGTTTATTAATTGACTAAACCAGTAGAGATATCGTTTCCCCCATTTGATGCGCCGTTTGTGAATTTAATGCAAACAATTAAATGTGTAACATGTGTTGATGGAAGTAAAAAATATGCCTAAATATTAATGTGTAACTAGATTTTGACCCGCGCTTGAAAAGCGCGATAAATTTTTTTTGGATTAAAAGTTCATATAATTGAGTTTTGTAGTATGTTTTGGTATAAAATCAGTAATCTAAAATTTGTGGTGATGATTGTTTTGTATTAGTTTTTAGTTTCAGGTTTTTTTTTATTTTTAGATTTGGTATTTGATTTTTAAGTTTCTATTTTTGATTTTCACCTTTTGGTTTGGGTTTTTAGCTTTTAGATACGTTGAGTTAGTTTGAACTCATAATTACCAACAAAGAAATTCCAAAGAATCGAACATCTAATTTAAAACTGAAAAGATGACAATTTTTTTTTAAAAAATTGCAATAGTTTATTTTGTAAATAAAAAAAAACAAAAATATAACCTGCGTTTTCAGCTTTTGGTTTTGGATTTTAATTTTTAGATTTGGTTTTTAGTTTTGCTTTACATTTTTTAATCAATAAATTATTTAAGAAAAATAAAAAATAAACGATTTAAAAGCTACCATTGAAATTTATCAAGACAGAGTGATTGTTATTTAAAAAAAAAAATATATTAACATGTTTTAAAGTACATGATTTAAATAATTGATTAGTAATAGATAACTTTGTTTTGTTAAAAATATTAAATACTTCTGGACCTGAAAATAGTAATTGATTTTTGGTGGAAAGTTTATTCAATGTTTTTTGGAATTTTTCTTTAATACTAAGCCCAAAAACCAAACAATATAATTTGTCATAAAAATAAAAGTAAGCCCAAAACTCTATTCCATAAATAACTGCCGGTTTAATTTAAGTAATGCAGTTCAATCATCAATCAACTATATGACTTATTTTATTTGTAACACTCTAGAAATGGTCCAAATTTAAATGACAACTTGTATCAGTAGATAAAATTAATGACTCTATTCTGATAGAGTAGATTTTGTGAATGTGGGTTTGGATATAGATCATCAGTCGGATAAATTAATGTGCAGATCCGCTGATCAAAACTAAAACTAATGTGCAGATACATTATTATTTTAATGGAATTTAGTAGGTATGACCATTCAGATGTTCATGTTCGGAGATCGTCTTGATCCTGGTTTCTTGGATCCTTTAGATATTAGGAAAATTTTGATTAGATTCGGATCAGTTTGTATCTATAATTAAAATTAAATACCTATAAATACATGTAATTTTGAAAATTTTAATGGGTAGCAACTATGGATTCATTTGGGAATGTAGGATCCAAAAACATGAAATACTTGAACTTTATCAGAATTTAGCCAAAATTTATTGTACTAATCTAAAATTTGCAAAATAATCAAAATAGAATAATAATAATTAAATATTTATATTTTTAAAATTCTAAAGTTGACATTTAAATTTTCATATTACTTAAGAATATTACAAAATAATGAAATTTCAAACAATAGGACATTACAAGTAATTATAAATTGAAATATATAAAATAAAATACATGAAATCATAGTCTTTCATATTCATGTTTTAGGTTGGTACTGATTGGTTTTTATTGGGTTGAATCTGTGAATTTTTTCAGGTTCAGATCTATATGGGTTGGTTCTTTATATAGAGAAATTTTAGACATACGTAGGTATTTATAAAAACCCAGTTCAATTTTGAGTCACATATTTTAAATGATTCTAGTTCAGATTTTTTAGTCCAGATAGTCCAAACCTAGAGTTTAGTTTATTTACGGCCTTTTCAAGGCAACTTATACTTTTATAAAAGCCATTTGAGATTTTTCACTAATTTTTTGTTAAAAAGTTAAAACTTTTATTTTATTTCTAATTAATATATTAAATCTTTAATATTACTAATTAACAAGCTAAAATGTGTATGGGTGTCCAAAACAACAAGCTAAATGTGTATGAATCAAACTGAAAATTTTGTCAAAAATCTACATTGAAACTGCAGTAAAATGACATTTTGAAACTGTAAAATGACATTTTGAAACAATTTTGAACTCTTAGATAATATATAATTAAAAATACTTCTTATCAACAATAAAAAAAGTAGGTGGATTTGAATTGAAAGGGTGTCACAATACTACCACAACTAGATATCATAGTCAATGACTATCGTTGACTATCCTTATGCTGAGTTGAATCCTCGTCACTTGTGTCAACAAAGAGTCAAAGCTAAGTATTCCATTAGTTTAGTAATTGTAGAGATACGTTGTATTTGTATATGAAAGATGAGTGGAGAGAAGATAATGATGTGAGTACTAATAAATTGGTTCTATGAACTACTATTAAAATAAAAAGGTAACATAAACAAATATTGCATGAATATTATGAAGATCTAGAGTTGGAGGTTGATGAAGGAGTGGTGAAAGCTGCAGGAGGCCTTTTAGCGAAACAGCTACAATAGCCATTGTAACAGATTGGCATCCTCCCTGTGCGCCTACATCTTGGAATGCCAATGTCGATACAATCTTGGTCCGTACAACATATATCTCCAACCGTTACTGTTACCATGCCTGTTCATAGTGTCCAACAGTATAAACAAAGATGATAGAACAAATATATCAAGGATCAATAGCTAAAAAACATATGTAACTTACACAACGAGACAAGGAAGAAGATGACAAAAATTGCTGAAATTTTTTCCATTTTATTGTAGTTGCTTTTGATAGTTTAAATCCTTATATGCTTATGTGTTGATTTAGAGATGATTCGGATTCATGGGTGCATCTATATACTCTAGGTGATTAGCATGGGTTGATCTGGTCAAATACTATGAAATACATTCCCAATATGACTGGTCAATAATGAATAAAATGAATCAAACATTCCATGTTTGTCTGTGACTTATTAAGTTTTCCTAATTAGTGAAAGGGTCACAATATATTAGAGATTTTATGATTTTTCAGAGAGAAAAAGAGAGAGAGAAGAGAAGCTTTTAGATCTGGCCGGCGTCGGAGGGCTCTCTTAGCCTCGATGCCGGTCGGGTGTTAATGATGTGTGTATCTTGTTATTCTATGTCCCAATTTTTAGTTTTACTCTTTTGGTTTTGCATCCGGCGACGCACCTTCCTACGGTGGTCGTTCGGTCTGGGTCTCCGGCGGCGCATCTCCTTATGGTGGTCGTTCGGCTTTCGTCTCCGGCGTCGCACCTCCCTATGGTGGTCGTTCGGCTTTTGGTTAAGTTAAGGGTTTCGGATGACTAGATGGTCGTCGTGTCGTTTATACTTATATGTTATGCTATTCTGTCTCTCGATCACGACATCTGGTACCGCATAATAGTTATGTCGGCGATGCTGATCGATTGAAGGTGTTTAGTCATGTGGTTGTTTTCGTAGATCTGGTTGGTTTGCTGCTCGTTTAAGTTGTTGTTTTCGAGCTCCAGAGCGTTTGTAAGGGTGGGTGTTTTTGTCTCGGAGCTTTCTCCGCCGTCGACGGTATGCCGTCGACGGTATGCCGTCGTGTTTCTGTGGTGGTTCCAGAGGTTGGAGATGGGTCTGCGTCAGAACACGTGTCCGGGGAAGATGATGAGGCTGCGCGGCGGCTGCATCTGGAAAGTTGGTCTGCATTAGGGTTTTCGAGTTATTGGGCTCATGGGCCGTTTTATTTATTTAGTTTCATATGTTGTGTGGGTCTCTCTTTTGGGCTTTTGTAATATTGTTTGGACCTTGTCTTTGGGCTAGACCCTTTGACTTTAATTAAAAACTTTGACGGGAAAAAAAAAAAAAAATATTAGAGATTTTATGAACTAGTGAAATCAAGGTGGCATCATAAGTGACAAGGTAAAGTTATTTTATGCAGAAGACAGAGTTAAAGATTGTGTGATGTGGAAGATGTTTTTGAAAGAGAAAATGACTAAGATAGACTTAATAAAGTTTTTGTCACAAATATAGACTTTAATAATTAAAATGATCAAAATATCATTTAAATATTTTATTAAAATATACATTTATACCCTTTGGGTTAACTAATCCTATATTTTTTTGTTACGAGTTGAGGAGTGGAGTTTTGGGGATAGAGTTTCAAATTTTTTAAAATAAAAAAAAACTTAAAATTTTTTTTTTAAAAATGCTATTTTGATAATTTTAATTTTCTAAGTCTATTTTTGTGATAAAAACTTAAAAAGTGTTATTTTAGAGAATTGCCCTTTTTGAAACCACCATGGTAGGCTCATCTTAAAGATTGTGTGAACCACATTAGCAGTGCCGGTCCTATAAATCTGAAGATTTAAAAAAAGAAAGCCTAAATAAATTTCATGTGGATAGTTTTGGGTAGTTGAACCCAACACCTTCAACATCAGCCATTAACCTCAAAACCACTAGGGTAAAGTCTACTTTTGAAATTTCATGTGGCCAATAAAATATGTATTCTTATGGCGGTTGGAAGCCCATACTTTCCTCACTTGTACCCAGGGCCGCCACTGCACATTAGTGACCTTAGGCTGATGAAACTCAACACCATTGGTTATACAGTTCTGATGCAACATGACAGTACCAAGTGGTGAAGGCAATAAAATATTTTTACTCTATTTTTTGCTATATAAATACATAACTAGAGCTTTAACTCGAACGTCTGTGTGTATATATATTTTTAAAAAATAATATTTTAAATATAAGCTAAATTATGATAATATACATATTTTATAAAAAATTTGGACTCATGTGAACAAATATTTTTTGAAACTTTTTATATATTAGAAAAATATTTTGATGAAACTGCACTAATTATATATTCACAACTTATTTTTATTTATTTATTTTTAAATGTAACATCATATTAATAATTTGTTCGGGGCTCCTTTTGGATTTGATTAAGTTGATTAGGATTTTCGAATTTTCAATACTATACTCACAAATCCCATTCAGGTTTTACAAATTATCGAATCGAGTTCGGTTCAGATTATAACAACAATATAAAATCACCAAAAATATTCCTTTTTAAATCTAAAACAATTGAAAAAATAATATTCAAATATATAAATTATTCACAAACCTAACTAAAAATAAATTACATTACCTAAGCTAACTAAAGGTTACTCAAAATAACAAATAAATAAACTATATATTTTTAAAAATACTCTAAGACATCTAAATTATCTTAACATATATAAAAATAATAACATATTTCACTAATTTTGGATATAGTCGGATCTAAATTTGGATTTCGATTTAGTTCGGGTTATATTCATACTCGAAAGTACCAAATTCTCAAGTCCCATCTCGTTCAGATATTTTTTATAATGATTTGGATTCGGTTTCAGTTTTTTCGATTCAAATTATGATAGGGAGTTTGGTTTGGGGTAAAAACATCCATGCCTATATTCTTCTACTACATAGTTAAATCTACCAAATTAAATGAATACTCCCTCATTTTATTATTATTAAATGTGTTTTCAAACAACACACTAATATGTATCGAAATAATATAAAATCTTTGGCCATATATTTTTAATAACTTTTTTATTCATCTAATTTTCAATAATTTGGCTAAAACACGCAATTCATTTACGAAACAAATTAAAAACAAATATAACTCTTTTCACGGGTTTAGATACTACAAAATAAATTATTTAATATAAAATTAAGTGATTAACGAATTATCTTATTTAAATTTGCATAAATAAACTAATTTCCTTAATTTAAATTTAGTAAAATTTTCTTGAAGTTGACATCGAATAAATCTTATACAGATAAAGTGCGCTAGAATCAGTAAAATAACACAAAATAAGTTTTATAATTTAAAAGTCATCAAATAAGTATATATCACACAATTAATAAACCCAGATGTATAGATTTTATTAAATATATATAACACAAAAGTTATAATAAGTTAAAAACAAAATTAAATAATACATAATTTTCATATTTAATATAAACACAAATAATATAATTATAAAGTTTTCAAATATACTAAAAATTAAAATATTTAAACTTTACAAATCAAAAAATGTTAAAATATATTAATATTTTAAATTACATTTTGTTAGTGATCTCTAATAAAATCTTTCTTTTGGGGAAAGATATATATATTTTTTTTGGTCAAATGGGGAAAGATATCAATATAGATTTCATCCCTTAGTTACGTAAAGCGTATTTGTATTGTACAGGTCAGCATGTGCCGCGTGACTCCATTTGTATCCTTTAAATACAAGAAAAAACGTCTTTTTTTCTTTCCTCCTTTCATCACCATTCTCGTTCACTACCCGCCGCTCAGATCTCGCAACGAATTCAAATTCCTTCTCCACTCTCTCGTCTCCCTATCTCTTCCATCTATCTCCTCGATATGGCGGCAGCAAACGCCCCCATCACCATGAAGGAGGTCCTCACGGTGAGTTTCTCCTTCTCCTTCTCTTCATGGAACCGAGCTTAGTCTTCGACGCTATTGTACCTTACTGTTCAAAATTCTACTCGATCGTTTACTCTCGAATGGCTAGTTCGTTCCGTAATGCATGTGACTTCTCTTGATACGATAAGTCATTGTGTGTAGTTGCAGTGTGATGATATCTGACGTATCACTTGGTTTTTGAAATTTTTACAGCTTCCTAGCGTTGGGATCAATCAGCAGTTCATCACGTTTACAAATGTGACTATGGAGTCTGACAAGTATATATGTGTGCGAGAGACGGCTCCACAAAACAGTGTTGTAATTATTGATATGAATATGCCTATGCAGCCTCTGAGGAGGGCTATTACTGCAGATTCTGCTCTTATGAACCCTAACTCAAGGATCCTTGCCTTGAAAGGTAATTTTATTGACTAATTCCAGTGAATAAACTTGCGTCGCGGTGCTTATCAGTTACAATACCATTGGTAACTCCTACTTTGTTAGTAATGTGGTGAGCAAGCCAGCCTTAATTTACCTTTTAAGGGTTAAACCACATTACTTACAAGTTTAGGCAAATTTTATTATCTATAAGTAATGTATCTGTAGCAGCTGTAGTGAGTCACTTATATGTTAGATAAGTACAGAAGAATACCAAACAATTATAAGGTTTGTGTGTGATTTCACCCCTCTGTGACTTGAGCTTTGTGTAGTTAGAGTAGGCTAAAAAATCTTCTTCTTTGTAGTAGTAGTAGTTTTTGTTTGCTTATATTGGCTATTACTTTTTTTATTGCTTACTTGTGGTTCATTGTTTTCTTCATTTTGTTTATATAGCTCAAGTTCCAGGAACTACTCAGGATCATTTACAGATATTTAACATCGAAGCAAAATCAAAGCTGAAATCACATCAGATGCCTGAGCAGGTGAGTGTTGATGGAAAGAATTTTGTTACCTCATTATCTTTTCTGTTGTACGGTTGATTCAGACTCTGATCTTTTTCCTTCCGAAATTATTTGTGGGAGATTAATCCTTCTTGTTTTTATAGGTTGCGTTTTGGAAGTGGATTACACCCAAGATGTTGGGGCTGGTCACACAAAACTCCGTGTATCATTGGTCTATTGAAGGTTGTATATCATTAGCTTACTCCCATCTTCTTATCATGTATATGTGATTCTGATTTTGTTTCGATATTTCGCAGATGATTCTGAGCCAGTAAAGATGTTTGATAGAACGGCCAACTTGGCAAAAAATCAAATTATTAACTACAAGTGCTCTCCTAATGAGAAGTGGTTGGTTTTAATTGGAATTGCTCCTGGCCCTCCTGAGGTAGGTTTACTGCGCCGTATATTAGTTTTAAATACGACATCAAAGCTGCAGTTGTATTGTAAATTCTTGACTGATCTTATCATTACTGTCGTCTGTAGAGAGCACAACTGGTAAAAGGAAATATGCAGCTTTTTTCTTTGGATCAACAGCGGAGCCAGGCCCTTGAAGCACACGCTGCCTCATTTTCTCAGTTTAAGGTAAACTTGGTTCTTTAGTTCTGTGATCCAATCTCGAACTGTAGTATGACTTCCAACATTATTGATATTAGGTCCCTGGAAACGAAAATCCTTCTATCCTTATATCCTTTGCAAGCAAGAGCTTTAATGCTGGGCAGATAACATCAAAGTTGCACGTCATTGAGCTTGGTGCTCAACCCGGTTAGCATCCTTGGCAGAAACTATATTGTCACCGTTAATTAGTGTCACTGGTTACATTTTTAGTTTGGTGTTGTCTAAACGTGGTTGGTTATTTTACAGGAAAACCATCATTTACAAAAAAGCAAGCGGATCTCTTTTTCCCCCCAGATTTTGCTGATGATTTCCCTGTTGCCATGCAGGTTTGTAGTTGCATTAGAATTTCAACTACATTTAGTATGTTTTGGTGAAAAATTCTCGGCTCACTGAATTTTCTTTTCCCTGGCAGGTCTCTCACAAGTTTAGCTTGATATATGTCATCACCAAGCTTGGCTTGTTGTTTGTGTACGATCTAGAAACTGCTTCTGCTGTCTACAGAAATCGAATAAGTCCAGACCCAATTTTCTTGACTTCTGAAGCCTCTTCAGTTGGGGGTTTCTATGCTATTAATAGGCGAGGACAAGTTCTTTTGGCGACAGTAAACGAGGCTACTATAATACCTTTTATTAGTGGTCAAGTATGTTCTTTCTTTCTCTCTTTCCCGATATAAGCTACCAGTGTCACCATGTCATGCTAAGAAATCTATGCTTTTGTATCATAGTTGAACAAATTGGAGCTTGCTGTCAATCTTGCTAAAAGAGGAAACCTCCCTGGTGCAGAAGAGCTGGTATGTGAAGGTTATCTTGCTGAACAGTGAAGTGATTATAGCTGTGGAATGTCAGATTTAAGAAAAATAAAGTTATTTGGTAATGTAGAGGTTCTCATAATTCAGTTCGGATGTTGCAGGTTGTCGAGCGGTTCAAAGAGCTGTTCGCTCAAACGAAGTACAAAGAGGCTGCTGAGCTTGCTGCTGAATCTCCTCAGGGAATTCTAAGGACACCTGATATAGTGGCCAAATTCCAGGTATATATTCCTTATTCAAGCAACTTATTTTGTGTGAACGTGTTTATCTATTATTTAAGGTCGTTAACACCACTTTGAAACTACAACATCACACGATAAATTTTTGCAGAGTGTTCCGGTACAAGCTGGGCAAACTCCTCCGTTGTTACAGTATTTTGGGACTCTTTTAACTAAAGGAAAGCTCAATTCATATGAGTCACTGGAACTATCTCGACTTGTTGTGAATCAAAACAAGAAGAACCTCCTGGAAAACTGGTTAGCAGAGGATAAGTTAGAATGCAGTGAAGAACTGGGAGACCTTGTCAAGGTAATCTTGAAATGGACTTTTTTTTCTTTTAAGTGTGTGATGTCTCCTTTAGTATTTATTCACATAAATCTCTCTATTCCAGACTGTGGATAGTGACCTTTCTCTGAAAATATACGTCAAAGCCCGGGCAACTCCAAAAGTTATAGCAGCTTTTGCAGAAAGAAAGGAGTTCAACAACATACTGATTTACTCAGAGCAGGTAAATAACAGTATATAAATTATGCCGGCCTGTGCTATGCTTACCCTAAAATTCACTGTTCTCAATAACTATCATTGTTTCATATTGTGAATTTAGGCTAAGTACACACCTGATTACCTGTTTCTTCTGCAAACCATACTCCGTACGGATCCTGAGGTTAGTGTGGTGCACTTTTGATACCTGCAACATATTAAACTCTTAATGGACTGGTTTATTAGATATTTGTGGCGTAAGCCCAAGAAGAGTAATGAATCAGTTAACTTCGTGTTGAATAATTTTGATCAATAATCTTTTACCTGCATTTTGCAGGGAGCAGTAAGTTTTGCATTAATGATGTCTGAAATGAAAGGAGGTTGTCCAGTTGACTTCAACACTATCACTGACCTTTTTCTCCAGGTAGGTGATTAAGTATAAGTTTGTGTATGCACCAATATTCGTTCATTACTTGTTCTGCAACTGTATACGAAGTTTGTTCAGGGCATTAAGCGGATATCATGTGCTAATTTATTTATTTTGCATATCCAGAGAAATCTGATCCGAGAAGCTACTAAATTTCTTTTGGTTGTGCTGAAGCCAAATTTACCTGAGCAAGCATTTCTGCAAACTAAGGTTGAAAATAGTTGCCAATTTGAATGTTTCTATGCTATCTCTATTCACATTTCCTCAGACTTTTTAGATCAAATGTCAAAACAGGTTCTGGAGATCAATTTGGTAACCTTTCCTAATGTGGCTGAGGCGATTTTAGCAAATGGGATGTTCAGCCACTATGACCGGCCTCGTGTTGCTCAACTTTGTGAAAAGGCTGGACTTTATATCCAATCCTTAAAGGTGGCCCTCGTTTTCTTGCTTTTTTTCCCCGACCAAATAGAATTATATTTCGATCTCCAACATTTTTTTCCTTTTGAATTGTGTAGCATTACTCAGAGTTACCTGATATAAAACGTGTAATTGTGAACACACACGCTATTGAGCCACAGGTAATGCTTCGAAACTAAAATTTGATTGCTAAAATTCTGAATGTCACGTTGTTGAAAATCACTTCGTCAAAATGCAGGCGCTTGTTGAGTTTTTTGGTACTCTTTCTAGCGACTGGGCTATGGAGTGCATGAAGGATCTTTTGCTTGTCAACCTTAGAGGCAACCTGCAGATAATTGTTCAGGTAAATGGTGTATGCCTGGTATGATGAATCTCATTGTTTAGTGTCATACTAACGTGTCTGTATGATCGTAGGCTTGCAAGGAGTACTGTGAACAACTTGGTGTTGATGCATGTATTAAGCTCTTTGAACAGTTTAAGTCATACGAAGGCCTTTACTTTTTCCTGGGCTCATATATTAGTATGAGGTGATTTATACAATCTACTAGCCTTCCTCTAAACAAGCGCGATTCTTGTGTTTCTATGTTGACGATGATATTTTTCCCTCTGTACAACAGTGAGGATCCTGATATTCACTTCAAGTACATTGAAGCAGCTGCAAAGACTGGTCAAATAAAGGAGGTTGAGCGTGTGACTAGAGAGTCTAACTTCTATGATGCTGAAAAGACAAAGAACTTTTTGATGGAAGCTAAGCTTCCTGATGCCCGACCTTTGATAAATGTCTGCGACCGTTTCGGCTTTGTGCCTGATCTTACTCACTACCTCTACACAAACAACATGCTTCGTTACATTGAAGGTTACGTTCAGAAGGTATGGAGTTTCTTAATGTTAATGTGTGGAAGTTTGGCATTTTATGCCTAAATAATGATAATGTGATTCATTTTGCAGGTGAATCCTGGGAATGCCCCCTTAGTTGTGGGGCAGTTGCTTGATGACGAATGCCCAGAAGATTTTATAAAAGGCCTCATTATCTCTGTTCGTTCATTGCTTCCTGTTGAACCTCTTGTTGAGGAATGTGAGAAGAGGTGTGAATCTCTTCGGTCATCTTGGTTTCCTTCCATAACCCCCTTAGTTTCTAAAGCTCTAATATGTATTTGTCTACTCTATTCAGAAATCGACTCCGTCTCCTCACTCAATTCTTGGAGCATCTAGTTAGTGAAGGAAGCCAAGATGTGCATGTCCATAATGCCTTGGGTAAAATTATCATAGACAGTAACAACAACCCTGAGCATTTCCTGACCACCAACCCTTACTACGACTCTAAGGTTGTGGGTAAGTACTGTGAGAAACGTGATCCCACCCTGGCTGTTGTGGCATACAGAAGAGGACAATGTGATGAGGAACTCGTCAATGTAACCAACAAAAATTCTTTGTTCAAGCTACAAGCCAGGTATTCAATCATGGCTTGTGAAAACTCTTACGTATTTCTCAGTGGTTACTCTGTAGGTTGCTGACACACGAAATTTCAACTGTAGGTATGTAGTGGAGAGGATGGATGGTGATCTCTGGGGTAAGGTTCTTCTGGAAGAAAATGAATATAGAAGACAACTCATTGACCAAGTTGTGTCTACTGCTTTACCCGAAAGCAAGAGCCCAGAGCAGGTATCCGCTGCTGTTCAAGCATTCATGACCGCTGATTTGCCGCACGAGCTTATTGAGCTTCTTGAAAAGATAGTGCTTCAAAACTCTGCCTTCAGTGGAAACTTCAATCTGCAAAATCTGCTTATAGAAACAGCTATAAAGGCAGACCCATCTAGAGTTATGGATTACATTAATAGGCTGGACAATTTCGATGGACCTGCTGTTGGAGAAGTGGCAGTTGAAGCCCAATTGTATGAGGAAGCATTTGCTATTTTCAAGAAGTTTAACTTAAATGTTCAGGCTGTCAACGTATTGCTGGATAACGTCAAAAGCATTGAGCGTGCTGTTGAGTTTGCTTTCCGGGTCGAAGAAGATTCTGTTTGGGGCGAAGTTGCAAAGGCTCAACTCAGGGAAGGACTAGTCAGTGATGCAATTGAGTCCTTTATCCGTGCTGAAGATGCCACGCATTTCTTGGAGGTCATACGTGCTGCTGAAGATGCTAATGTCTATGATGACTTGGTCAAATACCTTCTGATGGTTAGACAGAAGGTGAAGGAGCCAAAGGTTGACAGTGAGCTCATCTATGCATATGCAAAGATTGATAGGTTAGGTGAGATTGAAGAATTCATTCTGATGCCAAACGTTGCTAACCTACCAAATGTTGGTGATCGCCTGTATGACGAAGCCCTGTATGAGGCTGCAAAAATAATCTATGCGTTCATATCAAACTGGGGCAAGTTAGCTGTCACGCTTGTGAAGTTGCAACAGTTCCAAGGTGCTGTCGACGCTGCAAGGAAAGCAAACAGTGCAAAGACATGGAAGGAAGTCTGCTTTGCTTGTCTTGATGCAGAGGAATTCCGGTTGGCTCAGATCTGTGGCCTTAACGTTATCATTCAGGTGAATAGGAACCTAATTTTAGTTTCATGAATTGTTGGCACAAAACTTACCTGTTTTTGATATTACCCCCAATGTATCTCATATATATCCTGGGCCGTGGATAACATTTGGTGCTTGATAGGTGGATGACCTGGAAGAAGTCAGCGAGTTCTACCAGAACAGAGGGTACTTCAATGAATTAATCTCACTTATGGAGAGTGGACTTGGGCTGGAGCGTGCTCACATGGGTATCTTCACTGAGTTGGGTGTACTCTATGCTAGATATCGCTATGAGAAACTTATGGAACACATTAAGTTATTCGCCACTCGCCTCAATATCCCCAAGCTTATACGGGCCTGTGATGAACAACAGCACTGGCAGGAACTTACTTATCTCTTCATACAATATGATGAGTTTGATAATGCTGCGACCACTGTGATGAACCACTCTCCTGAAGCATGGGAGCACATGCAATTCAAAGACATTGTTGCCAAGGTTGCAAATGTCGAGCTGTACTACAAGGCTGTGCATTTCTACTTACAGGAGCATCCTGATTTAATCAACGATCTTCTCAACGTGCTTGCGTTGCGGTTAGATCACACTCGTGTTGTTGATATTATGCGGAAGGTTAGAAACTGACCAAATATTTTTATCCCATAAAAACATCCGAGCTGTTTTACTGAACACCTGCTTTCTTCTGATGTCAGGCTGGCCAGTTGCTTCTTATCAAGCCGTACATGGTTGCAGTTCAGAGTAACAATGTCTCTGCTGTTAATGAAGCTCTGAATGAGATATACGTGGAAGAAGAAGACTATGATAGGTTGCGCGAGTCTATTGATTTACATGACAGTTTTGACCAGATAGGTCTCGCTCAGAAGGTAAACTTTAAATCTACTACAGCTTTTATATCACTTTTATATATATACTTTAGGGAGGGGGGAAATGATATAAACTTTTGCGAACAGATCGAGAAACACGAGCTTGTTGAAATGAGACGTGTGGCTGCTTATATCTACAAGAAAGCGGGTAGATGGAAGCAATCAATTGCTTTGTCAAAGAAAGATAACATGTACAAAGACTGTATGGAAACTGCTTCACAATCCGGCGAACATGACCTTGCAGAACAACTGTTGGTTTACTTCATTGAACAGGTATGGGTAGTCTGAAGCAATGATTACACTGAAGGCTATTTATTTTATTTGCTTGCTAAAACCGAAAAAGCTGTTGGTGGTGAAGATGAAATTAACATCACTCGTATTATGCTGTGCTCTTATGATACAGGGCAAAAAGGAATGCTTTGCGACATGTCTCTTTGTATGTTATGATTTAATCCGACCAGATGTTGCTCTAGAACTTGCCTGGATCCACAACATGATCGACTTTGCCTTCCCGTATCTCCTCCAGGTCCCAAATACTCTCTATATCTTCTTATTGGTGAGAGATAAGAGCCAAATGATGAACTCTCTCATCTCCTCTATCGTGTTTTTGCAGTTTATTCGAGAGTACTCGGGCAAAGTGGATGAGCTAATCAAGGACAAGCTGGAGGCACAAAAAGAGGTGCAGGCCAAAGAGCAGGAAGATAAGGATGTCATGTCCCAACAGGTAACTTGCACAGAGCTACAGTCAGATATCATGGCGAATCTTGTTTCTGTTAGCAAAATAAACTAAAAAGCGGTGTTTTGGTTTCTTCTTTGTTTTTGAAATCAGAACATGTACGCCCAATTATTGCCACTTGCTTTACCGGCACCACCGATGCCAGGAATGGGAGGTGGTGGTGGGTATGGTCCGCCACAACCAATGGGAGGAATGCCGGGAATGCCACCATATGGAATGCCACCAATGGGTGGCTACTAACTGGAAAGTTAACAGAAACCCATAGGCCGTGTTCGCTTACTTCATGTCTCTATTGCTAGAATTTGACTGGGTTAGTGAAAGGTGTAGTGTAACTGCAAATAGTGTTCTCCTTGTAGTTTATATAAGCTGTATGGATAGGATACTGTCGTTGTAATAGTCTTCGAGAATTAGTTGGAGTCTTTTTTTTTTTTCTTTATGTTGGAAGCCATTTTTCTTTCGAGGATATTTAGACTCATTTAGACATCTTAGAGCATATGCATCGCGTAGCTCTAAAAATAAAACGCTTAAAATTTTTTTTATTTTTTTTTTTTTCGGTTTTCCAGATTTAAAAAAAAAAAAAAAAAAAAAA
>CAKOAT010197265.1:27872-47305 GCA_932364175.1 Eruca vesicaria subsp. sativa | reverse complement strand
TGGGGTTAATCCACATATTAAGTGGTATTTGATTGTTAAATAAATTAATTATTGGAAAATTTGAAATGATTCACATGTACCATAAATATAAGTTTAGCAAACATATATAAATATTTGGAGTGGGTTTAGGTATTTTTTAAACAACAGGAAATATGGTAAATAGTATATAAAGTATTTAACAAGAAAATTCAGCTTTTTCTTAGTGGTTAGCCCACATATTTCAAGAAAAATTATCAAAAATGGAATTTTTGTTTTAATGCATAGCTACATCATACACCACTATAGTATTAATATTAAATAGGTTTGAGACCTTAAATGTTTTCGTTTCTTAAGAAAATAGAATTTTTATTGGGGTTAATCCACATATTAAGTGGTATATGAATGTTAATTAAATTAATCATTGGAAAATTAGAAATTATTCACATGTACCATAAAGATAAGTTTAGCAAACATATATAAATATTTGGAGTGGGTTTAGGTATTTTTTAAACAACACGAAAGATGGTAAATAGTATATAAAGTATTTAACTAGAAAATTCAGGTTTTTCATAGTGGTCAGCCCACATATTTCAAAATTTTTATAAAAAATAGAACTTTTGTTTTAATGCATAGATGCATCATACACCGCCATAGTATGAATATTAAATAGGTTTGAGACCTTAAATGTTTTCGTTTCTCTAGAAAATTTGATTTTTATTGGGCTTAATCCACATATTAAGTGGTATTTGAATGTTAAATAAATTAATTATTAAAATTTGAAATGATTCACATGTACCATAAATATAAGTTTAGCAAACATATATAAATATTTGGAGTGGGTTTAGGTATTTTTTAAACAACAGGAAAGATGGTAAATAGTATATAAAGTATTTAACTAGAAAATTCAGCTTTTTCATAGTGGTTAGCCCACATATTTCAAAAAATTTATAAAAAATAGAATTTTGGTTTTAATGCATAGATGCATCATACACCGCTATAGTATTAATATTAAATAGGTTTAAGACCTTAAATGTTTTCGTTTCTCCAGAAAATATGATTTTTATTGGGGTTAATCCACATATTAAGTGGTGTATGAATGTTAAATATATTAATTATTGTAAAATTTGAAATGATTCACATGTACCATAAAGATAAGTTTAGCAAACATATATAAATATTTGGAGTGGGTTTAGGTATTTTTAAAACAACAGGAAATATGGTAAATAGTATATAAAGTATTTAACA
The DNA here is from genome assembly GCA_932364175.1 of Eruca vesicaria subsp. sativa. Classification (NCBI taxonomy): domain Eukaryota; kingdom Viridiplantae; phylum Streptophyta; class Magnoliopsida; order Brassicales; family Brassicaceae; genus Eruca; species Eruca vesicaria. The sequence goes on along the minus strand of CAKOAT010197265.1, from coordinate 46,081 downwards.
AGAAAATTCAGCTTTTTCATAGTGGTTAGCCCACATATTTCAAAAATTTTATAAAAAATAGAATTTTTGTTTTAATGCATAGATGCATCATACACCGCCATAGTATGAATATTAAATAGGTTGAGACCTTAAATGTTTCGTTTCTCGAGAAAATAAATTTTTATTGGGGTTAATCCACATATTAAGTGGTGTATGAATGTTAAATATATTAATTATTGGAAAATTTGAAATGATTCACATTTACCATAAAGATAAGTTTAGCAAACATATATAAATATTTGGAGTGGGTTTATGTATTTTTTAAACAACACGAAAGATGGTAAATAGTATATATAGTATTTAACTAGAAATTCAGGTTTTTCATAGGGGTTATCAAGAAAAATTATAAAAAATAGAATTTTTGTTTTAATGCATAGATGCATCATACACCTCCATAGTATGAATATTAAATAGGTTTGTGACCTTAAATGTTTTCGTTTCTCTAGAAAATTGGATTTTTATTGGGGTTAATCCACATATTAAGTGGTATTTGAATGTTAAATAAATTAATCATTGGAAAATTTAAAATGATTCATATATACCATAAAGATAAGTTTAGCAAATATATATAAAATTTTGGACTGGGTTTAAGTATTTTTTAAATAACACGAAAGATGGTAAATAGTATATAAAGTATTTAACTAGAAAATTCAGCTTTTTCATAGTGGTTAGCCCACATATTTCAAAAATTTTATAAAAAATTGAACTTTTGTTTTAATGCATAGATGCATCATACACCGCCATAGTACGATCATTAAATAGGTTTGAGACCTTNTGGGGTTAATCCACATATTAAGTGGTATTTGATTGTTAAATAAATTAATTATTGGAAAATTTGAAATGATTCACATGTACCATAAATATAAGTTTAGCAAACATATATAAATATTTGGAGTGGGTTTAGGTATTTTTTAAACAACAGGAAATATGGTAAATAGTATATAAAGTATTTAACAAGAAAATTCAGCTTTTTCATAGTGGTTAGCCCACATATTTCAAAATTTTTATAAAAAATAGAATTTTTGTTTTAATGCATAGATGCATCATACACCGCCATAGTATGAATATTAAATAGGTTGAGACCTTAAATGTTTCGTTTCTCGAGAAAATAAATTTTTATTGGGGTTAATCCACATATTAAGTGGTGTATGAATGTTAAATATATTAATTATTGGAAAATTTGAAATGATTCACATGTACCATAAAGATAAGTTTAGAAAAAATATACAAATATTTGGAGTGGGTTTAGGTATTTTAAAAAAAACACGAAAGATGGTAAATAGTATATATAGTATTTAACTAGAAAATTCAGGTTTTTCATAGGGGTTATCAAGAAAAATTATAAAAAATAGAATTTTTGTTTTAATGCATAGATGCATCATACACCGCCATAGTATGAATATTAAATAGGTTTGAGACCTTAAATGTTTTCGTTTCTCTAGAAAATTGGATTTTTATTGGGGTTAATCCACATATTAAGTGGTATTTGAATGTTAAATAAATTAATCATTGGAAAATTTAAAATGATTCATATATACCATAAAGATAAGTTTAGCAAATATATATAAAAATTTGGAGTGGGTTTAAGTATTTTTTAAATAACACGAAAGATGGTAAATAGTATATAAAGTATTTAACTAAAAAATTCAGCTTTTTCATAGTGGTTAGCCCACATATTTCAAAAATTTTATAAAAAATTGAACTTTTGTTTTAATGCATAGATGCATTATACACCGCCATAGTACGATCATTAAATAGGTTTGAGACCTTAAATGTTTTCGTTTCTCCAGAAAATAGGATTTTTATTGGGGTTAATCCACATATTAAGTGGTGTATGAATGTTAAATATATTAGTCATTGGAAATTTTGAAATGATTCACATGTACCATAAAGATAATTTTAGCAAACATATATAAATATTTGGAGTGGGTTTAGGTATTTTTTAAACAACACGAAAGATGGTAAATAGTATATATATAGTATTTAACTAGAAAATTCATGTTTTTCATAGTGGTTAGCCCACATATTTCAAAATTTTTATAAAAAATAGAACTTTTGTTTTAATGCATAGATGCATCATACACCGCCATAGTATGAATATTAAATAGGTTTGAGACCTTAAATGTTTTCGTTTCTCTAGAAAATTGGATTTTTATTGAGGTTAATCCACATATTAAGTGGTATTTGAATGTTAAATAAATTAATTATTGGAAAATTTGAAATGATTAACATGTACCATAAATATAAGTTTAGCAAACATATATAAATATTTGGAGTGGGTTTAGGTATTTTTTAAACAACATGAAAGATGGTAAATAGTATATAGAGTATTTAACTAGAAAAAATAGCTTTTTTATTATTTTATTATTTATTTTCTTGATTTCCGTGTGAACTCCCCCATGAACCTTCAATGAGGGTGCTCTTACCATTAATCATATAGAGACTGAGAAGAATATTACTACAACAAACATTACAAATTCATTCATAAGATCTTGAATTTGACCAAAATAGTATTGGTATTAGTTTGTTAGTTGAGTACTAAACTCAGATAATCTGTCAAATAATCTGATATCTAACAATAGACACAACTGAGAGCTTTAAGATCCACCCACATTGGACTCACTTGAAACCCTTCATGGGGTTTATTATTTCTCAAACTCTCATATCATCCTCAATGTCTAGTACATAATGAGACTAGGGAGAGTAAATTCGATATTTTTGTAAATATTGATGGGTAGGTTTGGAATTGAAAATTTATTCTTTTGTCTCCCTCTCATAACACTTATAATAAAACTAAGGCCAGGAAGGTGGTTTCACTTTATATATTTGCCTGTATTTGAGGTTCTCTGTACCTATTCTGATGTGTTGCCATTTAATTTTGTTTGCTTTTCTTTAATTTCAATTAAATTTCTTTGACTGTACATTTTTTTACTTCTGAAATTATGAATTTTATTTATTTTCTCAAGTTTTTATTATAAACATCTAATTCAAGTTGGTTGTAATTTAATTTATTGGTTTCATATATTAAATCCTACGAAAAAATAAAAATAAATAATGGTTGAGTATTTAATTTGATTTAAGCCATTAAACACCTCTCTTGTTCTTTCCTCCTCCTCTATTTAACAAGCATTGAATTGGATTCCTGCAAATAGCTACAGATTTTATTGTGTATTTATTAAGTACATTGTTTTAAATATAGAATTACTGGTTTGAAGTTGAAAAGTAACTAAAACTCGACACTCCTGAGGCAAAATTAAAGCACTTAAAACGTCTGATTTCTAGTAGTGTATATACTTCAATTCAATTTTTATGGTTCTCTCTCTCACTCAACATTAAGTTAAGCCTTAATGAAATATCTATCTCTCTCTCTCTGTTATGTGTTCTTTCTTGTATATAAAGACCTAAGCTGAAGCAACCCAAACACCATTTAGAAGATAAACTCTTTGTGACTAAAGTACAGAAAGTCTTTGAGATCACAGGAAACTCTGCTTCTCAAATCCACAGGTTTTAAGGTATTTTTTTCTCCGACCAAACTCATTTTAAACTTAATCTCTTCTTGTCTGAAATATATATATTTTTTATCTAATTTAACGCAGAAAATGAGTCGAAGAAGTCCAAAGCCCGAGTTGAAGCTGAATCTTTCGCAGCCTACGTCAAGCAGGAGGAGGGTTGTTCGATCTCCAAGCCGCTCTGCGACGACTTCACCTACCTCACCGCAAAGCTCGTGCGTCTCTTCAGAGATGAACCAGGATGAGACCTCTGTGAGATACTCAACAAGTCCAGAGACAAGCTCGATGGTACTTGTCGGGTGTCCACGTTGTCTCATGTACGTTATGCTCTCACAAGACGACCCTAAATGCCCTAAATGCAAAAGCACCGTTCTTCTTGATTTCAACCACGAAAACGCCTCAAACGCAAACGCTCCAGCCGCTTCTTCCTCTGGTCGCAAGACTCGGAGGAACTGAATGATCAGTAAAACCAAAAAAATCTTCGTGTCTTTATTTATTTATTTGCGAATGTAGCTGTTGTTTACGAGAGTAGTGCTATTTACGCTCCACTTTATAAACTTGGATAAGAAGGTAAGAGATGAAACTAGGGTTTTCATTCTCACTAAACTTCAAATCAAAAAGGGTGGAGCGTGAATAGCACTAACTTTCCTTTTTCGTATCTTTTCTTAACATTTTTCTACCATTTGGTTATCTAATGGAAGAAGAATCTATCTGTATGTGAAAAATGTGTGTTATTGTCTCCGTACTCTACTCCTGAGTTCTTATAAATCGTCTTAACCATCCATTTCTTGGCAACCCTCTTAACAAAATCGATGATCTAAGTTAGATTCCAAATGTTTTTGGGATACTCTGTTTCTCAGATGGTATAAGAGAATTATAAACGCGTTTTGTATTATACTATATGAAAACTCATACACAACCCTGATTTTTCCCTTGTTTTTCATGTTCTTTTAATTTTTTTTTTTTATGTTAACTCAAAAGAATCCATAACAAGATTTTTTTGTCCTCAACAATTGCATGTTTGAGTAAAGACAAAAAGTAAACAAATCTAGAACGTGAGTGCAAATGGCAAAACAACAATTATCAGAGAAGAAATGTGATATAATGTAATTTTTCATTTATAATATCTATATATAGTTAGATTAGGTGCTTCTGAGCATGCAAACATGTAAAATGCTAAGATGGTAAAATCTATACAAAAATATGCCGACGAGAAGTACAAAAAATAAAAAGATGAAAACTGGTTAAAAATCGTAGAGGAAAGTAGTTCAGAGCATTTAAATAAAATCAGAGGAAGGTGCATCAATTTATACATAACAGCTGTTCAAAATGTTAAGATTTAGAGATCATTAAAACCAAAATATAAATGCAATAGTAATTGAGACAGTTGTGAATTGTAATGAGCGTTACGTCAGATTATAGAGACGACTTTAATTTCACCTTCATTGCTCTCGTCTCGCTCACCTCTTCAAAGAAATAAACAACTAATTATTATCATGATCATGATGATGCTACCAATTTTATTTTATTTCTCTCCTTCCCTTATTCAATTCTTGCTTCCTACCTCTCACTTTCTCTCGGTTATGCCGATCATTTGATTAACATTATACGCTCATAGAGTTTATAACTTATAACCCCACATAGAACCAAACTAGTTAGTTGGTATTAACTTCATTTAGGTTATTAGAATTGAGATCAACCAAACTGTAGAGATTTTCTTTGTTTCTTTACGTATAACTTTTCAAAAGAGAGTTATTAACGAGTTCTCGAAAATAAATCATGGGTCTAGTAGAAATAAATATCGTTAGACAACGGGTTGCGTTTAATTGAAGTTATGATTCGTGTTAGCGAATGAAAATGTGTTTTCCCTAGGCCCAGCACAAAGAGAAGAAGAAGTTTATTTTTGCTTAGTTGAAAACATTCCTCGATTAATCTACTTTCTTTAGGGCATCTCCAATACAACTCCATTTTTTACTTCAAAATGTAATAAAAGTGATTATGCAATAAAAATTGCTCTAACTCCACTTCATTTCTTAATCCATAATGAGATTTACTCCATAAATAGAGTAATCTATTTTTTCTTTTGTTCACTACTTCAAAATTAGAAATAGAGTGAGGTTAAAGCATTTTTACTCCATAATCATTTTTACTCCATTTTAAAAGAAAAAAATAGAGTTGTACATTAGAAATGCTCTAATACACCATTTAGACTCTAGTAAAGTAGTATTTAAAGAATTGTTTTATTTATGACCGGTAGTTTCTTGTTAAATCTACCAGTTCCATCTATCTCTACTATATAGATCATCTAATCATATTTAGATCGGATATTACAGAAGTGTATATGTGACTATGTGAAATTCATGATGACTTGAGCAGACATGTGAGTGATGAAAAGATCGAGTAGATAGATTAGCGTTTGGAGGGAGATAAATAGAGTGAAATAGTAGATTTGGTGTGGGACTATTCGCAAATAAGAAGCCCCACCATAGATATTTGAGGACCGTCGCGTCTAAGAGGTATTTGGTAAACAGATAAATAGCGTAAAACGTCCATGCAATTGCACGTCCATAAGTAGAAAGCATGCAAAATTCATCTTACTCTTATTTTTCGTAAGCTTTGGTGCAATCCATTTTACTCTTAATCTGACAAATTGATGGATAAATGTCAATAGTTAGCTTAATTAGTTATTGGCTCTCAAGATATATATCAATACATATCTAGCCTTACTAGTTACAAATGTGTTATCTAGACAGGTATCTCGATGTGGTAAGTCCACGTCCAAAACTCTTAGCCCACACGATTCGCCGTCCACGAAATTTATATGTTGTGACAAGTCACAGTCGTATATCTAAGAAAAATTAGGTGTCACCATAATCACTTATTGACAATTTAAACATATTATTCATAAACGTTTATGATCACATATAGTGGTAGATCCTGCAGAACGTACGTCTTACACTATAATTCGTTTTCAAGATGTTGCCCGCGCTGCTTAAGATTAGCATTAGTGTATTGTTCTTTAAGATGATCGTTAACGTCTTTGCCACTAGCATCCTACTTGACCAAGCTTTAAAGAGGGTATGCCATACTTTTAAATTTCTATATTTGTTTCTTTCTACTTAATTATTTTGTTATTGCTTCTATAAATGCATTTAAATCTGAGTAGTTGAAATCTTATGATGGTATTCTTTATTGTGAGTGCAGTACACATTTAAACTTCAATAGTTTTCTTTGTTATATTTTCTCAATTCTTACTGACATCTTTCGTATCAGTTTATATGAGGAGCAATACTTATACTGTCAGAACATTAAACTTGAATTGTTCTTCATTTCTTGCATTACCATCATTAATAAAACGAATAAATTGTTGAATATTAAATATATAAATAGTAGAAAGAAATTATTTCCACGTGGTAAAGAAATAACTAAAATTATGAAATGTAATAACCTTGTGATAAATATATAAGCTCTTTAAATTTCCTATCACCCATATGTATTCAAGTTCATACAAAACATGCATACCATGTTAAACATATGTTCCAAGTTCTGAACATGAATTGAATTTAAACCTACACCAACCTAACATCAATTCCATATCTTCAACGCTTTTAAAGATGAGCAGACTTGCGTCTAATTGGGCCGGTGGGCCTAATTCTACTTAGCAGATCTAAAGACCTTCATGGGCTTTTGTTGATTCAACACACTGACAAACTGAAACAGAGTCTTCTTTCTTCCATTGTCTTTACAAGCAACACTCTACTCAACCTTACATTATAGGAACATAGTTATGTCTTGGAGACTTTATGTAATAAGATATTTTGAAGAATTCAAGAAATCGAAAGCATTTTTTATTCTGGTAACACTTTATTGTATACAAACACTTGTGTTCAACTTCTGAAACACAAATCAAACGTGTGTGGCAAGCTACTTAACAATCTGAGGTTGAATACATATTGATCGGAGCAACCAATCAAACATACGTTTCAAGAACTGTATCCCCGCGGAGAAGTGGAGCCATACGCGGCGGAGGAACAGAGACCACTCAGGCGAGTCTTCCGATGAAGTTAACGCCGTTGACTGGAGATAAGACCGAGCAGCTTGCTTTACTAAGGGGTTGCGTATCGATATATCTCCCACGGTGGATAAAACAGGAGAGCTGCTACCGTTAATAGACGGTAAGTTGACGGAGGAGTTACTTGGAGATGATGAGATGATATCTCTGAGAGATGTGTAAGAGGGTGGTTTCAGCGAGATGAGCTCGAACTGAAACGACGTCGGTTTAGTGGACGATTCGATCGTAGGTGTTGACGTGGATATGGAGTTTCTACGGCGGAGTGGTGGAATCTCCATAGTCTTCTTCTTCTTCTTGTCTTTGTGTTTGTGGCTGAGTGGGTTTGTGTGTAAATATATGATGTTTAATCATTGATGTCTATAATGTAGACATTTGTCATTATCTTTTGCTTATAATAGAGAGACGTTTACTTTCTTTGTATTTTCTGAATAATTATTGATTGGATGTGAGTCATTCACTATATAAGATACCATCCAAGTATGTGTGTGTATATTTAGCTAATAATTGCAAATTTTTTTATATATAAAGTACTTCATATTCAGACAAAGATATATTATAGAAGTGGGTGTGAAGATTACATGTTATATATTCGGATATCCAACCAACCAAAATAATCATTATTTTCCTAATACTTGATTAGTACTTGATATTTTATTTTTTGAAAGAGGTGCTTGGTATATTAAATTGATGTAGCCACTGTCAAATTGTAAATATTTATATTTTCCAGAATTAAATTACGCTTCTAACATACTTAACTTATCCAATTTAACAAAATGTATATGTTTATTTAACATATTTCATTAGTGAGGAACCTTGAAAAAGTCCTATTGTTTGACCACCTAAACAAGATGAATGTATATGGATTTCTGACCAGCATATCTGGCTAAGTGGTTTAGGCCACCTGGTCTCACAAGTTCAGCTACAAGTGTTAAAACCATCTTCAAATGCTTTATTATATTTTCTTTTGATCCTTTAAAATAAAATAATTCTATAATATAGCTTAGTTATATTCTAATGATATTGTATTTTAAAATAAAAGATAAACAAAACAAAAGAAACAGATTATTCTATATATCGAGAAAATTTAATTTTTAGTCTATTGTAAAAAAATGAATATTTTTACCCTAAAATTTATTTTAAAATGAAAATGAAGTGAAATTGGAAATACTAACCCATTAGACCATCCGCAATGGCGGATTCTTGGGAAGAATCTTTAGGGAAATATTAATTTTATAATCAATGGGTTTCATGAACAGTTAAGAATTTTATCCTTAAAATCCTTATGTAATGATTGATCCTTACATTATTCGCGGGCTCCACTGTCCACGTGGCGGTCCGTGAGTGGTCAATTTTATTTTTTTAAGAAAAAATCTGAAATATCCTTATATAATCCGAAATACCATTTTTTCCTAAGGATTCCCCCAAGGATCCGCCATTGCGGATGGTCTTAGAACATGATTAACGCTAAAACTCATTTGAGATTCTTATTTTTTTGGTCAGATTAAAATAAAAATAAAAAAGAACTAATCGCGGACTGCCACGTATTAGTGAGATCCGCGAACATTACAAAACTCGGTATTTATTTCAGTATTTTTGCAACCGGTTCTTGGACATTTCAATGGAGTCCACCCTCTACTTTTTAGTAAGAACCCTCAAAATGTATCCCGATAATCCTGCTCTTAACACCTTATAAAAGAATAACATAAATAAAATAGCAAAGATCCCGACCCAGTATAGTCACCACCTCAATGTCGTTGTGGTTCATTGTACTTCCACCACTCGTCTACTCTTGTATAAACTATAGACATCACTTTTGAGTTATTTAGAGGCTTTGGTACAACAAATCAACAAAGGTTTGGTGAAAAGGCATAGGCAAGGAAGCAGAGTATTTTGACCATACAATAAAAATAATTTTAGGAAAAGCATGTGCCATTAAAAATTATTAAAGTCCTTAACAGCTGATTATGATGATGATATATACAAAATCAACATCCCTAGTGATATCCATTAAACTCGTTAAGCCATACTCGTTAAGCCGGCGGACAGTGTACCTGTTTTAACATCCCTAGTGATATCCATTAAACTCGTCAATAAACGTAGGCAAGACACACTGAGAAATGGTATTAGAAATCATGACCGATCAGACGCATTAAATTAAATCAATAACATTCATAAACTAAACGGTGTTAACTGAGTTACTAACAAACAATGACTATATAATGTGCGACAAATCGTAAGGACGTTCATGTCGTTAATGATATTGGTGTCTGTAATTTATTGGCACTAATCACCAATGTCCATTTGACAAACGACGTTAATTTGGCGTTAGCTGGAGAAACTTTATGATTGATGATTGATCGTGTTAACGTGCATTTATGAATTTAGCAAACGTAAATATAAACATAAACATTTTATTTACATCGAACCATACGATAAATGATTATTACACAAGCCATATACCTCTCCAACGATATCACATAAAAAATGAAGAAAGCAAATCTAAACCAAATAAATAAATAAGTGTATACAAATGGAAATAAGGACATTGACTTTGAATAACATCAAAAGTCAACATCACACTTGGTCCGCTGGAACTGAAACCCGCTCGTTGAATTAGAGGAACCGAGCGGAACCTTGAGATCACACCTAATCTTTGGCCTGAACTTCCACGACTTGATCAAACCAAACTTAAACCTAATCTTAAGTCTCAGCTTAGCATCAACCCTATAGATCCCTGACTTCACATCCTCCTCAAGATCCCTCCTATCTCCACCGTTAAGCACCACCAACTTCTGTCCCACGAGATTAGTTCCAACCACACTCGTGTTCTTGTGTCCCTGGTAAAACGGCAAGATGTTACTAGCTCCAAAACGCTGATCACCATAATAGCCTCTGACCTCAATCTGATCATAGTAAACACCGATACGTCGATTAGGGTTTCGGATCGTGAAGTTGAGGTTTAGATTGTATTGGAGGTTGTTGTCCGTGCCGAGTGTGAACTGAGTGAGTTTAGCGTCGGTGACGTGGAACTTGATGGCGTTTGGTCGGAAAATTAGCCAGATGATCAAAGCGGCTATGCCTATGACAACAGCTAGGGCTATGAGGATGTTGAAGATGACGCTTAAGATGCAGCAACCGCAACAGCCGAGACAGTCACCTAAGCAGCAGCATCCACCGCCGCGTCTGCCGTGGCTGTGAGAGGTTTTTGTCGGCGGAGGAATCGATGGTCCGTAGTAGGCACCGTTCAAATGCGGTTGCCTGTCCCCCATTGGTTAGATGAAATGACTCTTAAGTTTCTGTTTGTGTGTAATGTTTCGAGAAAGTATAAAAGGGGTTGTTATTTGAGTGTAAGAAACAAGAGGGTGTATTTATACAGTGTAGAGATAGCGTGTATTAGATAAAACGATTAAACTGACGCAGTTTTGTTTTTCAAAGTCAAAGGTGACGCGCGCGTTTTATAGTGTAAGGTGAATTGACTAACTAGAGGTTAACTTCCGGGTTACGGCACAGTTCTTACTTCATAAATGTTTATGAATAACAATTTAGTAAACATTTAAAATGGTTTCTCAGTTTTTACTTTCATTTTTACCCTCTTTTGTTTGACTATGTAATTTTTTTTGTTCAAAATAAATAGTAAATAACTAAATATAGAAAAAAAATCGGTTAATTAAACACCTATTTGTTAAATATTTAAATTCAAGATACAAAAAAAAAGAAAGATAATTTGGTCGTTAACGGGGCATTGGTCGTATACGTGAATATTTGTATAATGACAATGGAGATGTATACATGTGGGAATGTAGTGATCCTTCGTGTAGTAGTTGGTCTGGGAATTGTAAAGAGAGACATATTTACAATGTAATCTTCCAAGAAACTTCCTTAAGAGCTATGCTCTAAAACCATCCTCATTGGAAATATTGATTTTCTTATTAATTATATTCATAATTAATTTAAAATGAGAAATTTATGTGAATATTTAAAAATAAATTAATTTCACATAATTTTTTTAAAAATATTTCAAATTAAATGTTTATATTACTGGTGAGAAATTCATGTTGAGATAGAGTACCCAAGCTAGCGTTTTTGGAAACTGGAAAAAAAAAAAATCTTTGGAGCAATAGTTAGAAAATGAATGAAGATTATCAACAAGCTTATACAAAAGATATGCCAGTTATTAAAAAAAAAATGTCGCAAAATTCTACAGAAAATAAAAAATTAGCAAAGACTTGTATGTAATAGCAGACGAAGATTAGGTGAAGACTTGCTTTCAAAATGCTACAATTTTTTCTTAAATAAGAAAGGCCTATCATCAAAACTTAATATATAAAAAACTACATTAGCAACCGAATGTAAAATTCATGGTAAAAATAAACTGCTACAAAATCATTAATATCCCCACGTAAAAAAATCCGTGACATGATCACATATCCGTCACCGTTAAGTCAGCCATCGCTTTTCAGACACTAACACTGCAGACAGTAACAAGCGTATACTTAACCCCTCTACCTCCTACGAGGACAGTTCCTGCTGCGCTATCCCCGAAACTGATTAACGCCGGACACCTAACAAAGAGTCTCGTCGTCCTGGTGATAGGCCCAACTTTCCAACGAATCTTCCCGACAAGATGAACCAACACTTTTACTCCCCCACTTGACTGTTCCTCAACAAGAGACAAACCGTTGGTAGGAGCGATGGGGGCGTACTTTGCACCGATGAAAGGAGACCAAACGATGACTTCTTTGTGTCCTTGATAAGTCGGCATAATGGTTGTCGCGAGAGTGATCTGTTGGTTATGGTAAGAAGCGTATACGTCGAGACGGTCGTAGTAGATTCCTGTCTTGCCGTCAGGGTTGCGAGAGATGAGAGTGGTTTGTAAGTTGGAGGTGAGTAGGTTCGGTGGGTTGCCTGAGACGTTGAAGGTGAAGACGGTTGCGTCTTGGAGGATGAAACGTGGCTTTGGTGGATGAAGCATAATATAAGTTAGGACACTTATGATGATGGTTACGATGGTTAATATTACTATGAAGATAATACGACGTCGGATGAAGTTGAGTAGGCGGGGTGAGTTGCTTCCGTGAGAGCCACATTCTTTTACGGGCATATTGGAATTCTAGTGGTGATTACGGTGGTTGGTGGAAGAGAGAAGTTGAGGATCCTAGGTATATGCAAAGTACATATACTCTTGGTGATGAACTTATGGTAGGGTTTTATACGTATTGGTTACGTGGAATAAAAAACTTAATGAACTTCAGAGAAAAAATGGAAATTCATGCTAAAATAGAATATGATGATATATAAAAAGCTTCCGAGGAAATAGAATTGTACATTTTTCATTTATGGAATTGGAAATTGTACACTATTTGTTTGAGGAATATTATCTTTTGGTAATATTTTGTTCACTTTTTCTCCTTTCAAATACATCAAAAGCTAGTTTCTTTCCATTGACTTGCCTTGAAAATCCAAACTTATGTGAAAAAATATACTAAAATAACACAATTCGAACCACAGTAAACCGCATTTATCCCAAACAAACCGAAATGCACCAACGGTTTATATTTTGATAGTATAATTTTCATAAAACCGACATCAACAGTATTTGACACAAGGATCAATTGTTCATGTAGTGTAGAGAAACATACAAAAGTACACAAGAACATGTTATGCTTATTAGAGTGTTTTGAACACGAGTGGTAATTGAAAACACATGATACATCACTGAAACAAGAAGCAACAGATGAAAGCTTAAGCTTATCAATCAACTTGTGGTTGTTGGCAAAGCTGCAGCTGCAGCTGCCACTGGAGTAGGCTCAATTACTTGGAACAACCCCACAGAGAGCCTCCTTGTGAGATCCTCCACTTCAACTTTAGCCACATCAGCTCTCATACCAATATCAGTAGCGTACCTACTCGCACAGTACACACTAACCGCTGTCGCCGCCATCCCATAGATATTCGTAGTCACAAACCTCATCGGAGTAGACAAAATCGCAGCGATCGGCCCACCGATAATCGACACAGCTTGACCGCTCTGTCCCATCGTCCTTCCTTCCAGAACAAGCAACCCCGTCTTGCAATAAATGGCGAAATCCTCACAGTTGTTCTTGAAAACGTCGTAGCAACCAAACCCGTTCTGAAGAAGGTGGTTGGCACGGTGGACAACTATCTCATTAGGGTCAGAGACGGCGAGTGTGCAGGTTCCTCCACGGGCTTTGGCGAGGAAATGAGCGGCGGTGACGGAGTACTCAAAGCGGTACAAGACGCCACCGGCTAGGAAACAGTTTAGGCACGAGGAAACGACGCCGTGGCCTTCGTTCGGTGGTACGCATGTTGGACAGTGCGTGTGGGTTCGTGATGGGCCTGAGCTTACTAGTATGAGATCGAGAACTGTTCCGGTTCCAACTTCTTGGCCTCGTCTTGTGAAATGGATGACTCTATCATCTCCAACATAGATACCTACTTACAAAAATAAAATAAAAAATTATTACATAACCTAGTGTCTATGTAACAAAACAAGTTCTGATTTGGTTATTACATTTAGTGAGAGCATGATTAACCGGTTCTTAAAGTCTTTATTTAAGAACGGATTCTTAGCGTTTTTAGTTAAAAGTTAAGAAACAGTTTCTTATTTTCCGCTAAAAACCTTATACTAAAAATCTTGGATTAATCATAGTCTAATTAGGACCAAGCATATTATTAACACGAATTACAAAACAAGTTCTGATTTGGTTATTACATCTAGTGAATCAGGCTCAACATTAACCCTAAATCACTGTCTAAATCCCTCACAAAACCCTAATTTTTCTCAAATTGAAACATCATATCAGATTGATTTTAACATTAACAGTTATAGTTATATCAAAAATTTACAAATGCAAAGATAAATTCATTAGTTAAGACACAAAATAGGAAGATACCGTGATGGGCATAGATGTAAGCAGTTCTCCACGAGTAGATATGATCACCAGGTTTCAAACTTGATCTATCAATCCTATTCAAACGATACACAAACTTCGTGAGGAGACGGAGAAACACAGTCTAAGAGAATCAAGAGGGGGAGAAGATGGAACCTGTTGGAGAGAAGACCCATCGCTTAGATTCTCTGCAACGCCGTAGAAGAGACGGAACTGTGATGCTTTTCTTCAACTTATCTTCAAGCGAGAGAGAATGTATTGAATTGATGCTAAATATGACTTCGGTTTTCCCCCATACTTCCTTTGTCGTTAAGAAAATAATTAAAGGGAGAGAGAGAGGGGATGGGACAGGTGCCAACAGTAGGTTTCATGTGGCATCGTTTGTTCTTGCTTTGAGAATATTGGGCCGGTGTATATAATGGGCCTTTAATTTTATTTAGATTCAATTTTTTTTTGGGTTCATATTTGCAGTTACTGGCATATTTGCATTGTCTTTTATGAGATTTGGTAATATATTGGTGTAATTTTATGAATATTTTCTAATAATTTGTAAGATAATAAACTGATTTTTATTGGTCAATAAAAAATAATTTCAATATACACTTACGGTTATATATAATATATATTTAAAAATATTTGTGCAAGTTTGTTTGGTTACATTTGTGAAAACCTCACCTCACTACTAATAAATCCAAATTTACGATTAGGGCCGTGTCTGACTAGCTAATCAAACATGTGCTTAGGGTCAATATGTTTATAAGTCATTTAGGAGCTAATTTGACAAAAATCATTGTTTGTTCAGTGGTTAAATAGACTGTTATATTTGTCATGTTCATTGGTTTGAACCCACTAAATGCTATTTTGAGGGCCAAATTTTTTTTACTACTTCTGCTATTAGTAAAGTTAGGCACAGCCGCACAGCCCTGATTACGATAAGGGGTTCATTAGCACCGAAAAACTCCAAACTATAACGAAATGCGTTAAACGGGCGAAGTGGCCCAACTTAGTTATCAAAAACCCTTTTAAATTTCTCTGGAGGTCACAGAGAAAAAAGGCTGTAGAATGCTTCTTTTGGACGTGACTTTACGTTCACGTAGGGCACGTGACAGACTGACAGTAGTTTCCGATGGGGGAGATTACGTTCACAAACCCAAAAGGTGTATTTACTATTTAGATTGATGTTTACGTCCCAAACCGACAGCTTTCCTTTTAGAGCCCACGCGTTACTCGGCTTACCCTTTGCTTCCAAATCACATTCACTCATCTCACACGCCTCTTTTTAGCTTTCCCCTTCTCTTTAATTTCACTGTAAGTTATGTACCAAAATAAACTACACATTCCTAGATTCCCTATACCTAATTACATATGTTTCTGTGAAGTTTCTAGATTTTTGCTTACAAACAAACAAAACTTAAAAAGGAATTTAAGCCGAGCTAAGTGGAGACGAAGTTAAAAAACTAAAGTCAGCAGACAGCAGCGAACATTAGAGTGGTCCCTACACCAGCCTGGTCCGAAAGGTCTAAAAACCCAAAACTACACACAACCAAACTCATCTCTCTCACTTCCACTTGCCATCGCCGACACTAAGAATAAAATAAAAATAAAAGAAAAAATAAACTCTTTCTGATTATTCGATCTAACAGAACTCCATGGATCGCCGTATCTACGGTGGCTCCACCGTCACCAATCTCATTCTCCTCCTCTTCCTCCTCTCCTCCACATCTGCATTATCCAAGAACCTAAATCCCTCCCCCGGGTCGGGTCAGATCAACTCCAACTCCGTCCTCGTAGCTCTCCTCGACTCACGTTACACAGAACTCTCCGAGCTAGTCGAGAAGGCTCTCCTCCTTCAGACACTCGAAGAAGCCGTTGGTCGCCACAACATCACCATCTTCGCCCCTCGCAACGAAGCTCTAGAGCGTGACCTTGACCCAGAGTTCAAACGTTTCTTGCTCGAGCCAGGTAACCTCAAATCTCTCCAAACACTCCTCATGTTCCACATTATCCCCACCCGGGTCGGGTCGGATCAATGGCCCATCGAGGAACCGGGTCGGGTCAAGCACGAGACGCTAGCGAACGATCACCTCCATTTGATTAACGGAGACGGCAGAAAGATGGTCGACTCCGCCGAGATAACCCGACCCGACGACTTGACCCGACCCGACGGGTTGATCCACGGGATCGAACGGCTTCTCATCCCACGCTCAGTCCAAGAAGATTTCAACCGCCGCCGTAGTCTCCGATCAATCTCCGCCGTCTTACCCGAAGGAGCTCCGGAGGTCGACCCGAGAACAAACCGTCTCAAGAAAAAACCCGCTCCGGTACCCGCCGGAGCCCCGCCGTCTCTCCCGATCAAATCCGCCATGGCTCCAGGTCCGTCGCTAGCTCCGGCGCCGGCGCCGGGACCGGGAGGCAAGCACCACCACTTCGACGGCGAGGCTCAGGTCAAGGACTTCATCCAGACGCTGCTGCATTACGGCGGTTACAACGAGATGGCGGACATTCTCGTGAACCTGACGTCGCTCGCGACGGAGATGGGTCGGTTGGTGTCGGAAGGTTATGTTTTGACGGTTCTTGCCCCCAACGACGAGGCGATGGCGAAGTTGACGACTGATCAGCTGAGTGAGCCTGGAGCGCCGGAGCAGATAGTGTATTACCATATTATCCCTGAGTATCAGACGGAGGAGAGTATGTATAACTCTGTGAGGAGGTTTGGGAAGGTGAGGTTTGAAACGCTGCGTTTTCCTCATAAGGTTGCGGCTAAGGAAGCTGATGGTTCGGTTAAGTTTGGGGACGGTGAGAGGTCGGCGTATTTGTTTGATCCGGATATTTATACGGACGGTCGGATCTCGGTTCAGGGGATTGATGGTGTTTTGTTCCCTCAAGAGGAGGAGGTTGTTGAATCGGTTAAGAAACCGGTTAAGAAAGTTGTTCAACCGAGAAGAGGTACACGTTGATTAATCATTGATTTTGTATTTGCGTTTAGAATTGGCAAGTTTAGATGATAACGCATGTTGATTCGTTATTTGAGCCTTGATATAATCCAACTGGGTTTAGGTGGATAAATTAGATTTTGAGAATGGTTGTTATGTGAAAGTCTAGTAGTTAAGATTAGAAGAATATTGGATGATAGTAAACACAAGCAAGAATCAAAGAAGGGTGTGTGTGATTGATCATAGCTCTTAGCTAAGCTGGCTATAAGCATATTGTCACGTTTCCCATCTTCAAGTGGTTAGTTAGCTTAAATTATTGTATAATTTTGTTGATAGCTTTTTGTAAAGTACATATTAGTATAATGCAAGGGGACAATCATGAAGAGATTAGAGTGTGTGATTGTTGTGATGGACTTTGACTTAATAAAGGTGTTTATTGTTTTTATTGAAACAAACAGGGAAACTGTTGGAAGTAGCTTGTAGAATGCTTGGTGCTATTGGCAAAGACACTTCTTATTTCACCAAATGCCGGTAGGGTTGTAGTACCACTTGGTTTCTTGTTCATTGATATGTTACAAGTGATTTAGCAATGGTAACATGACTTTGTCTTAATGCAGCTGATTGAAGATATTGCCTTTGGTGAATAGACAACAACGCTCCAGAAACTAAATTTCTCATGAAATGAGAAGGATGGTTTTTGAGTTCTTTTTTTTTTTTTTAAATATATATTTTTGGGGGGGGGGGG
>CAKOAT010197265.1:0-27772 GCA_932364175.1 Eruca vesicaria subsp. sativa | reverse complement strand
GAAAGGTATATTTGCACTTGGTAAGACAATGATCATATATCAGAATCATCGTCACTATGATTAGATGTCTCTGACTTAATCACATGGGCATGGGAAATGGGTTGGCTCATGGCTGTATTGTTTGTTGGTTGTCTGAAGGACAAATACAAGCTTAGTTGTCGTGAGAACTCTCAAGTCTTTTCCCATGTGATCGATGATGCTTCCTGTATTGTTTTACAGAAGTGGCTGCTTTACTAGCACAGCAAAAGGTATCTATCTATATGACCTCTCTTTCTCATGCAAACTGACCAAATCAAATCTTTTTCTTAATAACGTCTTCAGTTAAATATAGGTAAAATTAAAACATGAAGCTTAAGATACTTTAGTTATCATGATATGTTTCCTTCAAATGTCTGATGGGTAAGGCTTTTAAGAAAATGAACAAAAAGAATGGTTCAAGGGAGGACTACTTTACTCATAGCTTCTTCACAATTTCTTCACAAGCTTTCTCGTAAAAAGTCATTCTCCGAATACATTTTACAGCCTCATCAAATCTCTGGCTTTCAAAGGCCTTGGCAAAAGAGTCAGACCATTGCTTCAGTTTCTCTTGTACCTTAACAAAAAACAACAACAAAACCACATTTGATTCAATCAGTGCCCAAAGCTGAAGATTCTAAGAGCATCAGAAGGAAGCCAGATGAATCAGGGTGTTATAAGTACCTGTGATTGAATCTTGTTCAGCTCTTTGGAATCATCTGCTTCTGCTATAGCCTCTCTGAGTTCCATCATCTGACATCATTTTTTCAGTTAATAAAGACTTTTTAAGTAAATATATTATTTGTAACTCCTTTGCGGTAACAAAAAAAAAACTCATCATTGAGAGCTAATCTATTAAGAGTAGATGATCCATTTACCTCCATTAACAACGTTGGATCTGTTACTGTTTCTTCCTCATTAATATTTTTGCCATTCACCTTCATCTACAAAAACAAAAACAAAAACCAAATAACAATTTTATCTATCTATAATCCTCCAAATCAAACAGCATTGTAAAGATAACTTGAGAGCTTACGATATACATTGCTCTTGAGAGCCGTTTGGTTAATGTCCTGCATGCTTCAGTCACCTTTGCAGACTGTTCAGCTGCGTAATCTCTCTCTTTCTGTTTTAACAATTAAAGGAAATTGCTGTAAGAAAACACATAACAAAGTAATGGTTCAATGTAGTAAACAAAAACAGACCTGAGATTTGTTATGAACTAAATCAGGATGCAGCTTCTTTTGCCAGTCTTTGTACTTTCCTTCAACGCTTCCAGCATCTAACTCATACTTCTTCTCCCTAATGAAAGACAAACGTTATTAAACAAGTTTCCACCTTTCATGTGATAAGCTACTGAATCTAACTGTAAAGTTTAAATTTTTTCTAACTAATAACTGTAAAGTTATTTAAAATCCAAAACCCAATTCAAAGATGTCATTTTTCAAAGTGATAAGCTACTGAATCTAACTATAAAGTTTAAATTTTTTTCTAACTAATAACTGTACGTTATTTAAAATCCAAAACCCAATTCAAAGATGTCATTTTTCTAAGTGATCAGCTACTGAATCTATATAAAGTTTAAATTTTTTCTAACTAATAACTGTAACGTTATTAAAATCAAAACCCAATTCAAAGATGTCATTTTTCAAAGTGATCAGCTACTGAAACTAACTATAAAGTTAGAATCTTTCTGTCTGAACAGCCTTTTTGTAATCAACGAAGCGTGTAAGTATTATACTTACAGGCCGAAGATTTGAAAGTAGTCGACGGAATCATCAACAGGTTGAATGCTGCGACACGAGTCACAGAACAAGAACGCAGATTTGTCCGAAGAGAAACCACAGTTCCAGCACGTGGAGGAGCTTATCTTGTCGCAAGATCCCGAGCAAAAAGCTCTCCCGGAAAATCGGAGAAGCGCCAAGGGTTTAACCGGATTCAAGTGGGTTTGTGGTTTAATCCTAAACGTTGCGAGTGGATTGCACCGGAGAGTAGACGAAGGATGAGAGGTTCGTCTTGTTAAAAGGGTGGAGATTGAAGCCACCAGCTTCTTTGTTTTGTTCATTTCGTATGATGTCTTGTCTCTCTGTCGGAAAGACAAGTAAGAGAGATCGTCGTGTACTATTTAAGCACCTGTTATCGACCCAAACCGGTTAGGGTTAAATTGTATGAATTTGGTTTTGCCGGTTAGTATTAATTATATTCCGGTTATTAGAGTGTTATTTGGCTTGGTCCAGCTATAATTAGAGTAGCTTTGATTATGAATTTGTAACAAGTTTACAAAAAGAATTGTACTGTATGTTGTCACACACTCTTGCATAACAATGAGTTTCATTCAGAGTCAGGATCTGAAAGCAAAGAAGTGTGTCTTATGTCTTCTTCGCAAGCTTTCGTTCTTATCTTTGTTTAAGATCCCATCCTCCTGTCTTGTTTCATTCTCTCTCTTGTCTTCTTGACTAAAATAGCTCGATTCTTGTGTGATCTCTGAGGTTGAAAAATCTTGACTATGTGATCTTTGAGGAATCTCTAACAAACTTACTTGTTTTATCTCATCCTCTGCTTTCTTTGGAGGCAATTCTTCATCTTTTTGGACCGGTTTTATATTTCTAACCATGTTTATTGCTCTATCTAGAGTCCCTAGTGCTTGTTCTACCTCTGCACTAATGCAAAATTGTCTTCTGATACCTCCATTAGTCTTGGTATTTACATTCACCTCCTCAGAATAAACACTTTCTTCAATCTCCGGAATAGTTCTTTTGCAAGAGACATGTTCATTTTCACTAGCATCTTCATCACTTTTGTGTTTGTTCTTTGTATCAGAATTGCTATTCACCTCACTGTTCTCCAACGTTTCTTCTTCCTCAGTTGAATACATAGCTTGACGTATATTAGTGTACAAAGGATCAGCTAAAGCTCTGCTGAAATCTTCATCAAATTTCGCCACCGAACCAGCTGCCTGTTTTACATATTCAAGTAAAGAAAACAGCATCACACAAGCAAGCTACATATCAAAACAGCAAAACCAAAAGCTCAGGTTCTCTGACCTTTTTATACAATTTGAAACCTTTACCGACGATCTGTCTAGATATAAAATTCATAAGAGATGGTGGGACGAAGTCCAGCTTTATATCAAGTTCCCCTATCACCCTACATAACATATAGATTATAAGAGCTATAAAGGCAAATAACAATGTTGCAATGATTGACAACTATACCTGACGAAACTCTTCTGTGAAGTAACTTTCTGTAATGCAAATCCACCTACGAGATCAATCCTCACTGCACTCGTTGATTCAGGTATAATGTCCTTAGTGGAAACTCCAATGCTATCTAAATCAGATATCTAAAACGTTGCAACCAAAACTTATAAGTAAGGCTCAAAAACAACACTACAAGAAGGTTTTTGCTATACCGAGTTCAGAAGGATGATCACTAAGTCATCTTTAAAGTATTCAAACAAGAAGTAGTGCACAATAAGCTCTCTTTCTGACAATGGCCATGGCACCTTCATCCTTTCTTCCCACAAATATTCAATATTAGATTCATAAGATTACACAGATTACAACAGGAATAGTTTAAATGTAACAAACCTCACTAGACAAACTTGTTCACCGATCCTGACCTTAAGCAAGCATGTGCCTTGTAAGATTTTAAATGGTGGAAACACAAACTGTGGCCACCTAGTAACATAAAATACAAGACATGAGATCTTCTGTTCTTTACAATCCAAAGTCTTAGAGACTCTCTCACTAACCAATTCTTGTAGAGAGCTGATTCCCACGAAACACACAAACCTGTATCATCATTAAAACATGAGCAGATGCAGAATTATGTTTTTTTAAAAAAGATTTTAATAAAATAAACACTTACAGTCTTCGATAGGGGAATCCATGTAACCTTCAACGAGCAAAGTGTGTAAAGGACTTCCTTCAAGCCCTTCACGGTACATAACACGGCAATCTTCAAGATCTTGTTTTATCTGTAAAAAGAAAACTCTTGTTTTCTTAACTCGTTACAATCCAAGATCACTTGTCCATAAAAGATAATGACATACTTTCCAATCACCATGTGAGGATGATGATGATGATGCATCGTTGGTTAACTTAGAATTTTGATGATCCGTCATGGAAACACTTCTAAGCATGCTAAGTAGCTTTGATACATCAGATGTTCTTTTATCCAATATATTCTCATTGCATTCTACAAAATTAACACACCAAACATAAAGAAAAATCTCAAGAGTTGATTCATAGGCAATGAAAGCTAAAAAAAGGACATACCTGAAGAGGAGCAAAGCTGGTTTCTAAGAAGAGATTTGAGAGACTCATGATCATTGAGCTCAGGAGAAGACAAGGTCTTGTCCAACTTCTCTCTGTACTCAGAGATCTCTCTTTTCTTCTGCATAATCTCACACTTACAACTTAGGGCCTACTAGTGAAAGCTATATATATACGGTTCCGAGGGCAAAACGTGGCCGACAAGATGGAGAAAAGAAGGTGAGAAAGTGTAGTATGATTATTCAAACCTACACCAATAAGAGGTTGCGTAGTGACAAAGATTAATGTCAAGATTAACCATAAGTGTGGCTGACAATGACAAAGATAGAGTGTTTATGGAAACGGACAAGTTTTTGGTGTCAGTATCAGTGAAGAAGATAGGTGAGAAGCTCTCTGCCTCTTTAATCACATCTTATTTTGGCTCTTCATTTCTAAATCTTTATAATATATGCAGAGGTCCAAAATAATCATAAACAGGATGATGATGTTACAGGTGTGAAACAGAACATTTTTGGGGTCCTTATGTTTTGTGCAATTATGGTTAGCAACCAAATGAAAAAGACTTGACATTCTTTTACTCCAAATCTTTAGAAAATTCAAAAAAATGTGAAGTGTTTATAGTACAAAACAGGTTATTGTTGGTTGAATAATGTGATATTCATTCTATTATATTGTATAATCTCTATTGTTAGGTTATATATGGTCAGACTCAGAGGTAACTTTTGCAACTTCAAAAGCATATATTCATAGCAAACAAAACAACATACACAAGACACTAGAATCACTCACAAGATCACAAACAAAAGTATTAAAACTCACTCAGATAACTGATCCCAAACATTGAAGATAAGCCAACCTTCAATAGCTGCAGCTTCAAGACGTTCTTCAAACCCTCTCTCCTCCCATTTAGACTCAATCGAGTCAAGCCTACTCAAATCAGACCACAACACTCTATGAGCCAACTCTCTAGTCCCAAGATACTCAAGCAGCAAAGTCCCACGTGTCTTCGCAGCTAGCTTCCCGACCTCAATCACGTTCCTTATGACAACACCATGATTCTCTCTAAGCAAGTTCAAGTCTTCCTCGATCTGAACTCCAACGAAAGTAACAAACTTTGAAGCAAAGAAACGGTAAAGATCCTTGAGGTTGTCGTGAAATGGGTTAGGGAGTTTGAGGAAGAGACAGAGGCTTCGAGTGCTTAGCTTTACGGATGAGAGACTCCACTTTGAGGGTTTGGTCTCTGTTTCCCAGTTAACGTCGAAGATCACCGCTCTGTTTGAGTTCGAGATTGAGTCTTCTCGTAAGAGAGAGAGGTAGGGAGAGATGTCTGTTGATGATCCGACATTGATTGATTTTGTCTGAACGTAGGTTCCGTCTGTCATCTTGAATTTTGGACCATCAAAGGAAGCCATGTGATCAAAGGAAACACTAGTTCACAAATCAAATGAGATGCATATGTGTATTAGATTCAGATTCATCAAATTTTTCAGTTCATATAACCCTAAAACGACCGATCCTAGAGAGAGCAGTGTAGAAAAACAGGAGACGAACCTTGAGTTACGCTTCAGGCTATGAGTTGCTGTAATGTAAATAGAGAGAGAGAGAGAGAGAAACTCTTTTTCAGTTTCTGTTCTGTCGCAAGGAGAGAGATAGACCACGAAATGGAAGAGTAAGACACATTCTCTCCGACACATGCCAGTTTGTAATTTTTACACGACCAAATCCCGGTTCAACCGAAACTAACCGATTGGAATTTAAACGAAATTCAAAAGCCCATTGGTACATCTCAAGGCCCACTAGAATGGAATTTAAACAGAATTTAAAAGCCCATTGGTACAAAGCCTAAGGCCCACTAGAGGTAAAAAATTTCTGATGAATATTTACCATTCCACATACAACAACAATAAACAATTACAAAATTTACGGTTATAATGAACTCAATATTGATGAAGATTGGTTCGAATGTTGCTGTAAAAATTTAGCTTTAAAATTACTATTTCATGGTAGTAAAATTACTACCAGTCACTACTAATAATTATCTTCAACTAGAAAATAACAGAATTAATGTTAAGTACGTTGTGGTGGCCTGTGAGGACATCCCTCTCGTCTCAGTCTACTACGCCTGATTACAAACAAAAGAGAGGATATGCGAGAGTTTTGGTTCGAGTAACCAAATACAAACGACTAGGCAAAATCTTCATACAGAAATGTTTTGAAAGATGGTAATTTAATGTTCATACAAGAAAATAAAAATAAAAATTAATGTTCAGACATTAAACAAAGTTAAATCAGATACTAGTAGTGATTACAACAACATTAACTACAAAGAGGACATTTCACAAGCCCATTCTCATTACATTCTCTGCATCTTGTCCACATCTTATTATCATTATTACTAGTCTCTTCTTCATCTGCAATCAATCTAGAGCTTCCATTGCAACTAGAACATATCAAAAACCTTTCGTTCTCGCAACATTCACAAGGAGAATCAACCAGTGAGATCCCTTCTAGAAGCTTCTTGAGCTTCCCGTTCTCGTTTAACGCCACAACTTCATCTGCTCCTCCAATATACCTACCTCTAATAAACAGTCTTGGAGAGGTAACTTTACCTCCAAGCAACCTCCACATCTCGTCTCTAAACTCTGTATCCATTGAAACATCTCTTTCTTTATACATCACCTTGTGATTCTCCAACAAGAATCTTACTCTTCTGCATGCTTCAAATGTCTTCCTCACTCCTCGTAGTCCCGTCGTGTAGAATACGACCGAATCTTCTCCTCCAGGTGGGCAATTCTCTTCAAACTCCAAGAGAATCTCTCTTTCTTCTTCTTCTTGAAGATCTTGTTCGTGTTCTTGATCTTCCACATCT
Source organism: Eruca vesicaria subsp. sativa (assembly GCA_932364175.1). Classification (NCBI taxonomy): domain Eukaryota; kingdom Viridiplantae; phylum Streptophyta; class Magnoliopsida; order Brassicales; family Brassicaceae; genus Eruca; species Eruca vesicaria. The sequence goes on along the minus strand of CAKOAT010197265.1, from coordinate 20,611 downwards.
TCAAGCTCTAGTATTGTTGGTGTAACACAACCTCTGCTTTGACCAGATTCAGCCACTACTTCGTCTCTTATGTGATGGATTGTTCGATCAATGCTATTCTTCAAAGTCGAAACAATTGTGATGAGTTTGATTTTCTTGGCCAATCTCTCCTTCACTCCCTTCATTGCAAATTCAAGAAACTGAAAAAAGAGAAATCAAGAACAAAACCAAAGATAAGATCAGGCACGAGAATAAAAAGACACAAAACGTAATGTGTTAACGTGTGGGTGCCTATCTCAAGATGAAATAAAGAGTTTCAAAAAGCCACTTTCTTGGTTAGCTTTCAAAAGTCTTTCTTGATGGGTTTTATTCATAACAAAAGAAGAAGAACATGTTTCTTTTGGTGGGTCATTGCTACAATAATGTAAGATGATAAAACTTACACCTCAATCACAGAGACAAAAAAGGTTCAAGTAATGTTTTTTTAACTAAATCAACCCAATTTGCCAGAGGATTAATAAAACCAAAAAGAAGATTGTATAATGTAGCTTTAAGAAATTATTTACAATACAAATCTTTCTGGTAAGAGTCATTGATTAATTTAACAAGTTTTATTCCGTCTTTTAGTTTGGTAATAATTATAATGCATGTCTTGTTTTTCTTTTGGCAAAGGATTTTCTTTAATGCATGTCTTGTTGTCTTTTACAATTCCGTAAACGTGCAATGATGTCGGATTGGTAAAGTAGCTCAGCTTTAGCTAGCAAACTTAGAATTAATCAATTTTCTAAGGTAAATATACATACTATATACTTACTCTGATTACTTCTCGTATTACATTATAGGATCAACTAATATTTAATATGATGGTAAGTAATTGCCAGTTATACCGTTCTAACCATTTGACTAAAGCCATGAGAGCAAGTGATATAAAATCCATGTGTAACAATACTGATAAAAATATTTTTTTTTTTTGTTTGCATGATTTATGGATATATAGTCTTGTGTGTATGAGTTGAACAATAATGTTACATTTTTAAAAATCTACTTATCAAATATTTTTGAAAGAGTGAACAAAATTCTTAATCGATTTTCTTTAACTTTTCCATAGTAGTAGCATTTTTTTAAAGTTTTGGCAATTTCTTTTTACATGAGCGTTTAGAAACTTCTCTGATCGCTTTAATCATTTATTTTAGTGATTAATGTTTGGGTTTTGTTCTAATGGAGATAATTTTCATTTCTCATTATGTTTTGATTGTTATCTTCAAAATATATTTGTTTCTATGTCTTATTTTGATGATTATTTTAATATTGCTTAATTGGTTAACTGTTTATGTTTGTGACATGGTGCTAGTTTTTTGGATTTTGTTTTTGATGGTCATTATTCTCGTTTATCATTTTGAGTTTATTGTTATCTTTAATATATGAATTATTTCGAATATTGGTTAAATTCTAGAGGGCGTCAATTAGGAAATACATGTTGAACTGTTGGTTTTCCTAGAGATATGAATGTCATAAGAAAATGTTCATTCTCAAACTGCACTAAATTTGATCTAAGATTGTATGGAATGAAACTCTATTCGTTAACAAACACCCAATTCCCAACATAGCTGATCAATCACATGTGGTTGCTGAAGGTGATGCGTCCATAGAGGATCCTATAGATACTGATGTGAGTCTCGCTTCTCATTTTCTTGTATTGCTCAATAAAACTATTCAAAGTGATATGTGTTTTGTCAAATGATAAAAATCTTCTTTTTCATTGTGAAAAAAAGTTTAAATCTGCGACTCTAATGAACCACCAACCGAAACTTATGCAGCTAGAATGATAAAAGAAATGCACAATTGTCCTATTGCTGCTTGTTGTTTATGGTTTCCTTCATTTCAAAGAAGAAGGGGTCATGAAATTTTCACTCTTACCCCTGATGAATTAAGACTGTTCAACGAAACTGATTATGAGGATCTACCTAATCCAATTGTTCGGTATTTCCAGTTTCATGTAAGTAATAACTCTTTAACTGTTTATATTTAGTTTGTTACAAGAGAATTACTTATAAACTCTTAATTGTTGTTTTTTTACAGCCACTTCCACGTCCAAACCATTAGCTATTTAGCTTGATGCCACAGCTCTTCAACAAAATACTCAGTTATGGCAGAGATTATGTTTTTTTCCTGAATCTTGTTCTTTTGGATGCCATAGATAATTTCTTGTATTGGATGTTTGTTGCTCTTTCTAATCTACTCAGTTGGGGTAGAGATTATGTTTTTTTCTGGATCATGTTCTTGTGGAAGCCATAGATACTTTCTTGTATTGGATGTTTGTTGCTCTTTCTAATCTACTCATGTCATTTGAGAGTGAAAAAGTTATGATCTAACCTTGTTGTTGATCAGAGATTATGTTTTTTTTCTTTTGGATCTTGTTCTTGTGGATCAAGTTCATATATTTGAAATATTATAGGGAATACTTGGTATTGGTAAATTCAAATGTGTTTGAGTTTACTACGTCAAAATGGAAGATCACATATAACTATTAAGATAAATTTGGACATACCTCTTGTGGCAATTAGTTAACAAACAACATAAGAATAAGAGAATGAAAAACACCATAGACAGACAAGTAAACCATTCAATATGGACACAATGTATAAGGATATTACGAAACCAAAAACATTGTATCCGTCCTCTCTCTCTCTCTCTATATATATATATATATATTATGATTCACCAATGAAACTTATTGAGATGGAATCCAAATTGATGTAAATTCTCAGTGGCCTACAACAAGCAAAATGGTAAAATATACTAGAAATTAAAGTTGTCTATAAAGTCTCCAATAATACGAAGAAGCTGTTTCGTAGCATCAGAAGATGGATTGCTGCTGAAGAAACCGTGTTCCTCGCTTTCAAATTCAATGTAATCTACTTTTTTCCCTTCCATCTTCTTCAATTTATATGCATACTCTTTGGCCCTATCTCTTAGGAGTTCTGAGCCACCGGCGATCACCAACATTGGCTCTATGCTAACTGGTTCGAGTGCAGGACTTGTCGGCCCAAAAGGGTTAGCCATGGGATGATCCCTTGTTGCACCTTCTGGTAGTGAAAGTCTCCAAAACCTTCAACAAGTTAAACTTTAATCCTTTACTTTAATATTATATAATGACATTGACTATACCAAAATTCACTATGCATATGGCTTTATGACAATAGCCATGAACAAGGCGGGTCAATCATTTCATTGTTCAAACAGAAAAAGAGAAACCATCATTTGGTGAGAAGACTTAAATGATATGTGATCCCAATGACTCCACGTTGATAAACATAAATAAATGAATATGCACATTCTAATATGCTAAATATCACATATTAAAACGTGAGACCCTGTTTGCATTTGGTTTTATCTATGTTTGTGTGCAATGATGGTCACGACTCAGAATCATAAGCAAAGTTAAGATGTTAATAAAGGAAACGAGGATAATGCATGACGCACTATCCCCATTTCCAGATATACCGACTACTGTTCTTGATATCTGATTTTCGTTTTGTTCCATCAATCACTAATCCATATGTACTCAGAAATGAAAGGTGACCTAAATTTACATGAATTTGCAACATTAACTATAGTTTGTGTAGCTATAGACGATTATGGATTCACATTTTTCCTACTAGTTCTTTAAGTTTTAAAACATTTTCACTAAAGCAATATCCTAAACTAGTATTTTGTAGAATCGCGAAATGGTAGGGACTTTAATTGGTTGCCATGATTTTCTTTAGAAGGTTTCTTTTTTTTGAAAAAAAAATAATGCGATTACTTTCCATACAAGATATTTTCACGTTGTCGTCCATCTACTGGATGTTTTCTTGAAGACCGAATCGTGAAGCCACTGTGATCGGAGACCCATACATTTGAAAAGCTATTTTAACGTTGAATGAGTTGAGACGAATCAAATAGTGGAGTATTAGTAGATTAAGCACATTGACTAATTTTCTGACGTAATATCTTACCAATCATATGATGGGCTTAATCACACTTTAGCTAGTTAAACCATAAAATATTGTTATATTTCACGCTAAGTTGATTATAAGAGGAAACGATATATAAATGAATATATCAAATATTTTTCTTGCCTGCTCAAGAAAATGTTTTCTCAAGCAAAATAAATGTATACCGGTAGGAAAAGTCGTTTTCGTTAGAAAGTTTGTGTTATTTGTGTCATAATCACGAATTGGTTCTCCTTTGAACTAGTCTGCGAATTCGATATTATAAGTATATGTAACTTATATTTATCATATTTTTTTAGTATTAAGTGAACGGATCTTTAGAAAAATGTATTCTATGTTCGGGTTACTTAAGAAAAAATATCTATGTATTACATTACATATATTCAACTATGATCACATGCAATTTAGAGAAAAATAAGACATGTACTATATGGAGCATGATTGATGGAAGATAATATGAAAAAGACATAAATCCCTATATAATATTATGCATGATGTAGTTAAATAGTTAATAGTTAGGTTATAATCAATGAAGTCATGGATGACATTTCAATGAATTTGTATACATTTTAATGCTTATATGAACAACTAAAATATATTTGTTACTTCTAAAGAAATTTTTAAAATATAGTGTTAGCTTACTTGTCAAGCAAATCCAAGCTAAGCAAAGCTTCCGACGGGCCATCCTCGGACTTTGTCCTCTCCACCCCTCCAAAAAACGGTCCCAAAAGAACGTAACCACGAACCCTAACCGGACTCAACTCGGTCGAACCTGAACCGAACCGGAAAGCAAGGTGATGAGCTATGTTCCCACCAGAAGAATCACCAATGACATAAACCCGGTCAAAATCAACTCCCGGTCCACCTTCAAACCAGTGGTCCCCTTCACCGGAAACAGCCTGGTCCCGGAGCCACATAAGTGCTGCCTCCGCATCCTCAAAGGCTGCGGGGAGGCGGTGTTCTGGTGCTAAACGGTAGTCAGGTGCGACCACAAGGGCGTGGAGGGAGGATGCAAGAGTAAGACAGAAGTTGTGAAAGTGAGGCCAAGTGCGTGAGCCAAAGCAAAAGCCACCACCGTGGAAGAAGACCACGACGGGGAGGAGGGCGGTGGCGGTAGGGTTAGAGGCGGAAACGGGTTTGTAGAGACGGAGTTGAAGGTTGTTTGGTTTGTGATAGATTGAGTCTTTGAAGAGAACAGTACTTTTGTGGTTAACGAGTGGGATTTGTTGAGTGATAAGGTCAATGCTCTTGGATCTTAAAACGGTGCCGTCGCTTAGGAGTTGAAGCAAGCCCATGCAGTCTTCTGCTACTTGTGGCTGTTCTCCTAGAGACCCCATTTTTTTAATTTCTTCTAAGTAATCTTGCTTTTGGATAATGTGTTATCAGTGTCATGTGCTTGAAATATATAGAGGCAAATGGTAGTAACAAAGGGTATTTTTGTAATATAAGTCGGTAAGTCTTGTAGAGTGAAAGATGATTATCTATTTATCAATGAATAGAGGGATCCCACGTTTTGTATTGTTTTGATTTGCGGCTGATTCGTCACATGTGACCAAGTCATTCATATCGATTTTTCCTCCTCTTATGACTTGTTGGATAATTTTAAGAAAATCTACGATTTGTCTTTGAAAATCTCATCTAATTAATGATAAGAAGAAGACGTTATGTTGCATTTCCACTAACAGTCAAATGATCTTATCCTCCTTTACAGAATGGTTATCTATCATGCACAACGGATAAAACGTATTTAGCTCAAAAACAAGGACTGAACATCTTAAGAAGGCTCCAAAGAATTTTTAGAGATCCGGAGATCACTATCTTCACTATACCTATTCTGCTAAGTCAACATTTAGTGATTGAGATTGGAAAATACCTCAATGCTGGTAAGACTGGGTGCTTAAAGATACACAACACGTCGCTCTCCCCTATATTTAGATTACCACTTTGTAATAAGTAAACGATAAAAATTGTTTGCATCTGCTGTTTTGTATTTAAATGAAACTTGGGGGTTTAACAAACAAACGAAAAATAGTCTGAGACCTAACAAGACTAGAGATACAATGTTACGCAAACAACATAACAATTAACATATCTTCCATTATTAAGAGGAACCAAAAATAGTTCTCGAGTTTCTCTAAATACGTTTTACTGAGGAAACGTTTGTTATAAACACATTTCTTACAACACTCGAATTTTATCGGTTACTCTGTTCCCGCCTCCTCAAGACTAGCTAAATCGAAGCCTTTTGAGTTGTTGAATTGGAAACATACCTTCAGATTTCGACAAAGCAAACAATGACGACAATTGCAAAACCTTTACAATCGCTAGTCAGAAAAAATATTCTTAAACCCCAAATCTCTAAAAATTACAAAGGTTTCGGTATACTATATAAGCTCTGAAAGCCAAACCGTGCTCCCGAATCCAAGCAGATGGGCTTTCATATTCTTTTTTTTTGCGAAAATAAAAATTGCATGATGTGCCGATGGTCTCTCACACATTGCATATATTAACACAAAGTATACTGAAACATTAAAAAAACACACTATCAATGCGCAGACCCAAAACCCTATCAGACCAAATTCTCTACAACACCCTACGGTCATTCATCATCACACCCCACTCTCCCTCCACTTTCTTATTCGATGCCTTTGGTCCAACGTTGCTGCCACAATGTCTTGATGACATTTGTTTTTCCCGGCTAGTTGTATATTTTAACCGGCTTCTCATAAGTGTGCCGGTTCTACAAAGATAATGCAACCAAACAAATTAACAAACGAGGGACTTTGGTTATGCCTTTTCTTAGGCAAAAGAATCGGTTACCTGGTTTGCAGAATAAGCCCTCTTAGGAGTGGTATCAGTGTGCTCCAACCCCAGGTACTGCTCAAAAGCACCGTACACATCTCTTCTCTGCTTCAATCCCAAAGGAAAAGGAAAGATTAGTCAGATCTCAAGATATTATAACGAGCTTTTCTGGAAAAGAAGTAAAACCTGAAAGCGATTGTAAACAACATCTGAGTCCTGCAAGTACTCCGGACGCCCCATTGACATAAACGCAAACTTCCACTACATTATGAATGAAAAAAGTTGTAAGAAAATCACAAATATTAACACCTTCGATTCTTTATTTAGCTTTGATCATTACTCAGGCCTGTGCATACCTTGGCAAAGTCCTCATCGGATACATGAAGCTTCTTTTGGATCCGGTTCTTGATTTCTTCGAGAGTTTCACCTTCATGGATTACCAAGAAGAAGGGCTCCCCAAAGTTTTGCACTTGCTGAGGAACAAACAAACATTGATACTGATATGAAATTTTGCCACCATCGTAAACAGTTAGATAAACAAAAATTGATAGCTGATCATCACCTGATTTTGTCCAGTCTCCTTAGCAAAGTGGTACACAAGAATTAAGCGATCGTTTGGACCAATATTCTTCTCTTCTTCCGGAATCTGAGATCATTCAGATATAATAAGTTAGCATATTGGAGTAACAATCAATCTCATTAGTTTAATATCTGACGTTAAAAACCAAATTCTATTCTGACATCAACGGGAAACAAAGCTACAAGTAAACTAAAGAAAACCAGCAATAATTAATGAACAGCAAGACCGCTCAGACTTCGTGAATACCAAACATCTTTGAAGATTAAACTAAAATAAATAGAAGGCGCAGCCCAGTAATATACCTCTTCAGCTCGCACAGTCCAGTACTGATCGTTTATATTCTCAATTCTTTCAGTTAAGGGGAAAATCTGCAAGGCATACAAGCACCTTGATTTAATGTTCGTTATACTTTGAGACGGGACATTAGTCAGAAGCCATCATCTTAGGACCATGATATCATTGACTACAATACAATGTAAGAGATAAGAAGCCGCTTGTTACCTTGTAGATCTTGTGGTAAAACACCTCAAGTAATCTCAGTTCTGCATCCGGATGAGAAAGCTCCACCTGTATTACACATAATTTTAAATTAACTTGCATAAACATCGAAATAATATTTATATGACGAAATCCATTGCATCCCAAAGCCTGAAAACTGAAAATTTCTCCGCATCAAAAACATGGAGGTCAGAATTAGAAGCACCCTATCATTCGGATGCCTTCAATTTCTCATTTAAAGTAATAGGCAAGCAAGAGATCAATTAAAAGGACGAAAACACATACTAAAACTAAGACAGACATTTTATAAAGAAATTTCAAGGGAATCGACTCACCTTTGTTTTAAGTACATCAATAACATCCCCGACTGTGCTTTGTTTAGGTAGTCTGATATTGTGGATTACCACCTGTAAATGATGGTTAAATGCTTGAAAAATATTCCAATATACAAAAGAAAGACTATGAATCATTGTACACATACTTCTTCCTTCGTGGCATGATGGAAAGCAACTTTCAAGGTTTTAAGACCTTGCAATTCTGGAAGAGGAATGTCCAGAACTTCATAATACAAAATATCAGATGTCTGAAAAAATAAGATTCAATAAGCAAACATGCATTCTTCAGTAAGAAGAAGAAATAATTCACAGAACTTCACGGCAATTACCTGATTGTAGTGAACTAACATATCAGACAAACGGTCTACTCCACGGTATTTGATAGGCTGAGGCTTGGGTTGCTGGGAATAGCAATTGTGAGATGTAAGCCTAAGTTTGGATGGATCGTCAAGACCAAGCTTCTGGGCCACTCTTTCCACGACATCGTCATAAGTGTGCAGCTTCGACCTAAGAAACAAAAGATGATTATTTCCTCACCGAAATCAGCTGTAACAAATGCGTCCACAAAGATACTTACAACTCCAGAACAAATTCATCTTCTTTAGGTTTTTCCAGAGAACGAAATCGGACCAGCTACAAAAAAACACAAACCGCAAAGGGTCACAAATGCTCAGAATAAGGCATACTAGCAAGTAGCAACCCAGTCAATAGAAAGAATTAGCGGCACATCAGCATACATTGTGGTCTGATTCGATCAATATCTTAGGAACTTGTCATACAAATATAACATGACAAGTACAGTCTACAGCTGCGGCAGGAACTCTAACAGAGCAGCCTATATCACTAAACACTTATATGACACAAGAAAGAAAGCTTATCATTAGAGAACTATATTTGGACTATCTCTACCAAGCTTGACTTTACGAACCAGTGCTTAGTCAAATTATACCTGCCGATTCTGGACATATTCAAGAAACAAAGGCACAGCTGGGTAACGGCATTCAATCTCCTTGTTAACGAGGTGTTTCTGAAAGCAAATGATATCTCCATCTTCGATCTAAAGCAAGAAACCCAATGTCACAACAGAGATACGAGACTGAAACCTGCCTATAGATAAGAGTGAAACATTACTTGACACAATCTGAATGAGGTTTTCTTATCCAGGTGTTCGCACATCACATTAGGCTCGAACTTGATTTCCTGTAAATAAGTCCCACAAAGAGTTAGTTAAATAAGCATGATACCGCTAAGGTTAAGAGGCACCAGCGGTAGCAAACCTCAAAAAGTTCTATTTCTTCATCAGGAGCAAAACCAGCCATTTCATTCAATTTTCCAATTATATCCATAGGCTTGTTGGAACTTTTCACCATGAGTCTGCCAACATACCTAGTAGCACAAGAAAAACATATCACAAAAGAAACTGAGGTAAAGTGGATAAGAAACAAAAACCAAAAAGTCGAAAGAAGAGAAAACGGTAGGAACTTGTCTGATCACAAAAAGCAAAAAAGAAAGACCTCGTTTTTGTAGTATTTACTAAATTTGTGGCAGACCACCTTACATAGAACTCAGAGCAAATAAAGAAGATATGGAAAACAATATTACCTTAACTCTGGCTTCTCGGGGTCATAAAGCTTAAAGAAAAGAAGAATATCTTCTTTTGATTTTTCAGGAGGGGGAACAGGACGTTCATCCTATTTGTCGAGAATTAGTAAAAAACTATCAGCTCATCTTCCCTGTTGAACAATAATAAAGGCCTTAAAATTTAAACTTGCAACCAAGGAGTTCTTACCAGCAGCTCTACTTCCAAAAACAGCTTAAGTTCTGCAGTATTTGCCTTGTTCGATGCTTCTCTTATTTGTCCAACCTACAAAACCAATTTTCCAAACTAAGCACATTCGTACATGATGCACATAAATTTTATTTGCAAGGGCCTCTTACAAAATTCCTACGCTATAAAAAATAAAGTTTCCAGCATACAACAAGTCAATTCATTTCAGAGAAACCAAGAAACTTGTGGTAAGAATTCTGGAAACCAGATAATTCAATGCAAAGATCATAGAAATAAACAGCTAGAGAATGATCAAATCCTATAATAGCTGACTTTTTACTTCGCTATAAACTCAAAGGTCCAGAAAAAAAGAGTGACGCAAAGTACACGCATAGATAGCATTGAGAAGGATGAAACTACCGGTTGTAATTCCTCCTGAGGAGTAAGTGGGCGATTGGGACGATAAGTATGATTTTGTCGCTTTGCCCAAATCCAGAACCTCTGTAACTGAACAGGTATACCAAATTCTTTGGCCACCTCCTCCTATATATGCATAAGTTTGGTGGTCAAAAATAGCAAATGTTCAAATTACAAGTATACAAAGAACTTTTTAGTTAGCAGTAATATGAAAATTCTCATGAAATCGAGATGAATCATTCTTGTCTTCAAGGTAGAATCAAGTAACCAGAAAGACCGTTTTCACATGTCCTATTTCTTCAGTAGTAGTAATTGATTCCTTTTATAAATATATAAGATATTTGGGCACCTACCTTAAATTGTTGAAATGGCGTCTGTTTTTGAATCCGGAAACTTCGAACTTTGTCATGATCAACAAGATCAAAATATATATCCTTCCCAATTTGTTCCTTGAGGTCTTGATCTCTTGCAACCTTTCATGTTAACAAATATCATCTTAGTAACAGTAATGTCAAAACTACACTCTTAAACAGCTAAAAAGTATTATCAGGCCCAATTAAATGGGAAAAAACAGACCTTAATAATCGTAAAAAGGTGAGCTTGTGCCTTGTACTTTCTTTTATCCTCCTTTTCTTCTTGTTCTTTCGTCAGCCTCACCTGTCAAAATGTAATGAACTGATCAGGTTAAACTAATATGCACATTACTGGAGAAATGCCTGAAAAAAATTTACCCTTAAATGTTCAGCAATGTCTTTCTCATCAACGTTGCAGATTATTTTGTCTTTGTCACTTTCCCGGATATATACAAGCATGTATGCATTCGAGTACTTTGTGAATTTGAAAGGAGGGTTATTGAAACCAGGATTAGTCTGTGGTAGCTGAAAGACACCCCAAAAATTATGTCAGACAAGATGACTTAGGCAATGCCTTTTTCCAAACACAGAAAATGTAGGACGAAAATGCAAACCTCTTCTTCACCACCATATTGCTCCTCCAATGCCCTTTTCAAATCTTCCTTGGTTACTCGTTCATCATCAAATTTATACCTTAAAAGTAGAAGCTTAAATTTGTTTGAGAAGAAGAAAAATTCTAAGAGGAATGCACAGACAACATATGTTATCAAAGGCACCATGTGACATACATCAAAAGCAATACCATTTTTCAGATTACTGAGTTGATAATCATAACAAAAGATTTCTTCATGTACTAACACTTATTAAAAGCAGTACTCTCAAATTTATAGCGGGAAAGTAAAAGTGAGAAGAAACTCAAATTATGACACACTAGCTTCTATATTATCCAGATATTTTGCTTATTCAAAATATTTTCATGGTTATCAAGTATCTCTTTCCAGGTGAGCTTTTAGGAACAGGTGAAAGCAATGTACTAGTATTTTTCGACATGTTATGGACAAATTGCTCAAAAGTGAGACCTAAGAAAGACCAACAGCATAAGATTACTAAATTACTTTTCAGATTCTACTATTTTCAACCTCAAAAATATGAAAGTTGCTCGAGCACAAAAGACCATGGATGTTATTTCAATAATAGAAAAGATGCATACCACTGATCTGAGAGCGTGGGCCTTATAAAAGCGTAATAGTGCCCACCATGTACTCCTCCACTATGAACTAAAACACTGAAAACAATAAGAGGGTAAATATAAGTTTGACAAAGCAGATTCCTCGAGAAGACCAGGCAGATAATCAAACACAAAAATAAATCGTGAAACAATGTACATTATAATTAACGATGCATTTTATAGAGAATATAATCTGTGAATGCAAGTACCTATGGAATCTACTACAACAGAATCTGAAGATATAATAAATACCTGTGAAGTGTGTAAAGGTTGCGGACACTCCTGTCAGCATCAGGGGATAAATACTTGCCATCCTCTCTATCAAGATCCAGTTGGAGAGGAAACTCATACCGGTCATTTATCTATCAATAAAAGTTACACCAGCATTCAAAAGCAGAGCACCCCAAACGAGAAAGTACAACTCCTACAACCACATGCTCACTTCCTATGTACATAGGACTTCAAATACTAACCTTCACCATGGTGTCCCTCATGAAGTCATATTCAAACCTCTTGAGCTGGAGCTGCAGAACTGGTGGAAAGTCAATGAAAAGAACACCTTTTTTTGCATCCTGAAACATTACACATGTGGTTCTCCATAATAAGACTAGATAAAGACTACATTTGTATCAATAACAGATACGGTGATAATTAACAACGCTTACAAGACAAGAATAGTTAAAAAGTTTCAAAAATCTCCTCGTTTCTCCCTAAAACTGTCACGTTATGATTTATCCACACCTTTTAATATGCGGGGTATCCAAGGAAAGAAAAGAGTTGCTAGGTACCAAAATAGTCCCGTTGTGAATGACTCGACTATCCCAGACAGTAAAATGGAAAGAGTGAGGACAACCAACCTGTAACCCATGTCCTTCTGCATGATATTTGTTGTCTCCTTCAAGGCGTTCAACTTCAACATATTTGTCAAAAGAAGCATAAACATCTTTGCAGCCTTTAACATCCAACTGAAGATCTGTCATGAGAAAAGAACATGACGAATTGAAGAAAACGTTGGTGTAATAGAGTAAGAAAACAGAGTGCAACTGTAGAATTCTATACCATAAAATGATTCTTTCCGTGTAGATTTGTAATCTACATTTATGCACTCAATATAATTCATATGGTGACCCTCAAATAGTTGTTGTATTGTTCCCTCCACAACAGTTCCCTACAGAGAACAGAAAAAAAAAACTCAAAACAAGAAACACCAACTAAGATGGAAATCATGGTCTAACAGCGAAAAAAAAAAATACCTTCATTTTGTCCTCAAGTTTTTCGCATAGAACTCGATTGAGTTCTTGGACATCATGCTGCATGAAAGAATCATATGTATCCCACCCAAACGACTTTGTCAGCTCTTTTGTCGCAACACTAGTGTCGTTATACTGGAGCTTGTAAAACAAACTTTGGAGAGCCAAAGGTATACTTGCTGTGGGCACATCGTTCTCAGTTGTTGGCATGTGGTATACAGCCTACAAGCAACATACAAGATTCGATGTCTTGGTTTAGAATTCAGCGAGCGCCCATATATTTAACAAACTAAACAAAAAATATACAAGAATATATTTAACCTTTCTGAAGTAAGGTATGTGGTACAATGTCTGTAGGAGAGAATTCATGTAACAAGTTGCACCTTGGTTCTTGAGACCAACAAAACCAGTCTCTTTTTTAGAGTCGTATGACCAGTAATCAAGAACCTTCCGTACAATGACTTCAGCTTCAACGTAAACAGTATCATTCGCTAAATATCCTCTACTAGGATCATAAAGTTCGCTGAGAGGCATGAAGGATGTAAACCCCCAGTCGCTTTCTCTTGCATTGAATTGATGTTGCGTCTCTGCACCACAAATAGAAATCATAATGTTAGTGAAGTTTGTAATACCAAAGGTCACATACACAGTTACATTTTGAGAATACCAAGTTCGCCAGAAACAAGACAAAATATTTCAGCAAGATAGAGAAGTAGAAACGGGTGTTTAGCATGAATTCTTAATTCTCTCTGAACTTTCAGGCAAAGCTTAAGATAGCGATAAAATGATTATATTCAAATATATATGAAGAAGTGATCCCCTTCTTCCAGTCCAGCATTCGAACTTTCGCAAACTATAACTTTCCTGTGCATAGGCATTCTACACTCGTGGATTCCAGGGTTTATATCAACATCATTAATAAACTCCATGTACCTTTTCGAATGGTATATCTGGTGTGAATTTGATTGACAACAGCCAGGCTGAACTGAGCATATCGGCTCCAACCATACGGCAAACTCGCAGCATCAGCAACATCCAAGTACATTGACAGATGGTCAACATTGTTTCCTTTCGGGAAAATCAATATGCGCCTGCACAACCAACAACCAATCAACAAGCATACTGGAAAAACACTGGCAACAAGAAATCACACTCTGTAACTAGCTTTAACCTATTACCATTTGTAACCACCAACGACAAATACATCAGAGTAAAGCTTCCTGGTGTTTTGCCTAGAGAAGTTCGGGATAGTCCACGTGAATTTCAGAGTAGGAGGTTCCTCAGCTGGCTGATTCTCCACAGTACTCACAGCAGTCTCGGCTTCAGAAACTACAAATGCATCAAAAAAAAAGTAAGAAAAATCACAAAACCCTAACAAAACTTCAATCCATTCAATCTCATCCCATTCCATCAACTGAAATCAACCCTAACAACAGTCTTACCTTCCATAGGCTGAGCAGGACCATCAACAACATCAGAATGCGGCACGAGCATCTCTTCATCCTCTTGCTGCTGCAAAACACGAACGAAAACACCATCAACAAAACTTCTAACCACCAAATAGAAACCCTAACTCACACTACGATGATCAAAACAAACGAAAAAAAATAGAAACTAAAATCACTAAACTAACACACCAGAAAACAGCATCTGAAACGATGATTCAACCGCTTAACCCTAACGGATCAACTAAACAAGCAATCACAAGCAGATTCAAAGCGAATACATAACGAGCCAACGAAGATAACATCGAATCAACGGAGAGAGAGAGAGAGTGGTGAATCGGAGATTACATCAACGGGAGGCGGAGTCATCATAGTCATTGGCCGGAGTAAGATCGACGACGGTGAGATCGAGAGACCGATTGAATAATCAAAGTGACTAGAGAGATACACAATCGCTCATTTCTTCTTTTTTTTTTGTTTTGTTACTCTTTCTCGGCTTCGAAGTAATTATTATTTTTATTTTTCGATAATCTAGAGGGGTGTTATTGTAATTTGTGTTACTCTCCGTACTCAGATTTATTTTTTCTCCGAGGTTGGGTCCTTTCTAACGAGACAGACCAGTGGTTAGGCGACACGTATAAGCCTAAAGACGTTACTGCTGTGATATAAAACTTTCGACGTGGCTGCTTGGAAGGGGTTTAGAGATTAGCCTGATTAGATTTCAGCTCATGTAATTTGCTCTTTATTTTGATTTTGGATAAAGGGTGATCTTTTCCTTTGGGGTTAACTTTTGCTTTAAATTTTTTTAAAACTATGTTTTTATGAATTTTAATTATTTGTGTCAGTTTAGTATGTTTCACAGATCTATTCTCTAATTCTGGTAATTCTACATAATCTAAAAAAATACTATAAAAACATTTATTTCCATTTTGATATTGCTTTTGTAGCAAACGGAACATCAAAATAGATTTAAAAGAAAATATAGTCCAAAGTTGATTAAAATAGAATTAGGCTTCTGTTGTTTGTCAAATTTTCTTTTAGATTTAAGAAATCAAAATTTCAAATCGATATTCTGCGAATTGGGCCTTGAAAAAACTGGGCTTTTCGGGAAGCCACGTGTTAGTACAAAAAAATTATAAAAAATGGTATTGTTTTAATGCATAGCTGCATCATACTACACCGACACAGTATGAATATTAAATAGGTTTGTGACCTTAAATGTTTTCGTTTCTCCAGAAAATATGATTTTTATTGGGGTTAATCCACATATTAAGTGGTATATCAATGTTAAATAAATTAATCATTGAAAAATTTGAAATGATTCACATGTACCATAAATATAAGTTTACCAAACATATATAAAAATTTGGAGAGGGTTTAGGTATTTTTTAAACAATAGGAAAGATGGTAAATAGTATATACAGTATTTAACGGAAAATTCAGCTTTTACATAAGGGTTAGCTCACATATTTCACGAAAAATTATAAAAAATAGAATTTTTGTTTTAATGCATAGCTGCATCATACATTGTCATAGTGTGAATATTAAATATGTTTGAGACCTTAAATGTTTTCGTTTCTCCAGAAAATTGGATTTTTATTGGGGTTAGTCAACATATTAAGTGGTATTTGAATGTTAAATAAATTAATCATTGGAAAATTTAAAATAATTCACATGCACCATAAAGATAAGTTTAGAAAACATATATAAAAATTTGGAGTTTGTTTAGGTATTTTTTAAACAACACGAAAGATGGTAAATAGTATATATATTATTTAATTAGAAAATTCAGTTTTTTTATACGGGTTAGCCCAGATATTTCAAGAAACTTATAAAAAATGGAATTTTTGTTTTAATGCATAGCTGCATCATACACCGACATAGTATGAATATTAAATAGGTTTGAGACCTTAAATGTTTTCGTTTCTCCAGAAAATAGGATTTTTATTGGGGTTAATCCACATATTAAGTGGTATATCAATGTTAAATAAATTAATCATTGGAAATTTTAAAATGATT
Source organism: Eruca vesicaria subsp. sativa (assembly GCA_932364175.1). NCBI lineage: Eukaryota > Viridiplantae > Streptophyta > Magnoliopsida > Brassicales > Brassicaceae > Eruca > Eruca vesicaria. The sequence goes on along the minus strand of CAKOAT010197265.1, from coordinate 3,942 downwards.
CACATGTACCATAAAGATAAGTTTAGCAAACATATATAAAAATTTGGAGTGTGTTTAGGTATTTTTTAAACAACACGAAAGATGGTAAATAGTATATATAGTATTTAACGGAAAATTCAGCTTTTTCATAGGGCTTAGCCCACATATTTCATGAAAAATTATAAAAAATAGAATTTTTGTTTTAATGCGTAGCTGCATCATACAATCGTCATAGTGTGAATATTAAATAGGTTTGAGACCTTAAATGTTTTCGTTTCTCCAGAAAATTGGATTTTTATTGGGGTTAATCAACATATTAAGTGGTATTTGAATGTTAAATAAATTAATCATTGGAAAAATTAAAATGATTCACATGCACCATAAAGATAAGTTTAGAAAATATATATAAAAATTTGGAGTGCGTTTAGGTATTTTTTAAACAACACGAAAGATGGTAAATAGTATATATATTATTTAACTAGAAAATTCAGCTTTTTTATAGGGGTAAGCCCACATATTTCAAGAAAATTATAAAAAATGGATTTTTTGTTTTAATGCATAGCTGCATCATACACCGACATAGTATGAATATTAAATAGGTTTGAGACCTTAAATGTTTTCGTTTCTCCAGAAAATAGGATTTTTATTGAGTTTAAACCACATATTAAGTGGTATATCAATGTTAAATAAATTAATCATTGGAAAATTTGAAATGATTCACATGTACCATAAAGATAAGTTTAGCAAACATATATAAAATTTGGAGTGGGTTTAGGTATTTTTTAAACAACACAAAAGATGGTAAATAGTATATATAGTATTTAACGGAAAATTCAGCTTTTTCATAGGGCTTAGCCCACATATTTCATGAAAAATTATAAAAAATAGAAATTTTGTTTTAATGCATAGCTGCATCATACACCGCCACAGTGTGAATATTAAATAGGTTTGATACCTTAAATGTTTTCGTTTCTCCTGAAAATTGGATTTTTATTGGGGTTAATCAACATAATAAGTGGTATTTGAATGTTAAATAAATTAATCACTGGAAGATTTAAAATGATTCACATGCACCATAAATATAAGTTTATAAAATATATATATAAATTTGGATTTCGTTTAGGTATTTTTTAAACAACACGAAAGATGGTAAATAGTAGATATAGTATTTAAAGGAAGATTCAGCTTTTTCATAGGGGTTAGACCACATATGGTTTAGGGTTTAGGGTTTAGGGTTTAGTAGATATAGTTTGCTAAACTTATCTTTATAATATATATTGGAAAATTTGAAATGATTCACATGTACCATAAAGATAAGTTTAGCAAGCATATATAAAAATTTGGAGTGGGTTTAGGTATTTTTTAAACAACACGAAAGATGGTAAATAGTATATATAGTATTTAACGGAAAATTCAGCTTTTTCATAGGGGTTAGCCCACATATTTAATGAAAAATTATAAAAAATAGAATTTTTATTTTAATGCATAGCTGCATCATACACCGCCATAGTATGAATATTAAATAGGTTTGAGACCTTAAATGTTTTCGTTTCTCCAGAAAATTGGATTTTTATTGGGGTTAATCAACATATTAAGTGGTATTTGAATGTTAAATAATATAATCATTGGAAAATTTGAAATGATTTACATGCACCATAAAGATAAGTTTTGGAAAATATATATAAAAATTTGGAGTTCGTTTAGGTATTTTTTAAACAACACGAAAGATGGTAAATAGTATATATATTATTTAACTAGAAAATTAAGCGTTTTTATAGGGGTTAGCCCACATATTTTGAGAAAATTATAAATTTTTTTTTTGTTTTAATGCATAGCTGCATCATACACCGCCATAGTGTGAATATTAAATGGGTTTGAGACATTAAATGTTTTCGTTTCTCCAGAAAATTGGATTTTTATTGGGGTTAATCAACATATTAAGTGGTATTTGAATGTCAAATAAATTATTCATTGGAAAATCTAAAATGATTCACATGTACCATAAAGATAAGTTTAGCAAATATATATAAAAATTTGGAGTTCGTTTAGGTATTTTTTAAACAACACGGAAGATGGTAAATAGTATATATATTATTTAACTTGAAAATTCAGCTTTTTCATAGGGGTTAGCCCACATATTTCATGAAAAATTATAAAAAAATAGAATTTTTGTTTTAATGCATAGCTGCATCATACACTGCCATAGTGTGAATATTAAATAGGTTTGACACCTTAAATGTTTTCGTTTCTCCAGAAAATAGGATTTTTATTGTTGTTAATCAACATATTAAGTGGTATTTGAATGTTAAATAAATTAATCATTGGAAAATTTAAAATGATTCACATGCACCATAAAGATAAGTTTAGAAAATATAAATAAAAATTTGGAGTTCTTTTAGGTATTTTTTAAATAACAGGAAAGATGGTAAATAGTATATATATTATTTAACTTGAAAATTCAGCTTTTTCATAGGGGTTAGTCCACATATTTCGAGAAAATTATAAAAAATGGAATTTTTGTTTTAATGCATAGCTGCATCATATACCGCCATAGTGTGAATATTAAATAGGTTTGAGACCTTAAATGTTTTCGTTTCTCCAGAAAAAATGATTTTTACTGGGGTTAATCAACATATTAAGTGGTATTTGAATGTTAAATAAATTATTCATTAGGAAATTTAAATGATTCACATGTACTATAAAGATAAGTTTAGCAAATATATATAAACATTTGGAGTTCGTTTAGGTATTTAAAAAAAAACACGAAAGATGGTAAATAGTATATATATTATTTAACTAGAAAATTCAGCTTTTTTCATAGGGGTTAGCCCACATATTTCATGAAAAATTATAAACAATTGAATTTTGGTTTTAATGAATAGCTACATAATACACCGCCATAGTGTGAATATTAAATAGGTTTGACAACTTAAATGTTTTCGTTTCTCCAGAAAATAGGATTTTTATTGTTGTTAATCAACATATTAAGTGGTATTTGAATGTTAAATAATTTATTCATTGGAAAATTTAAAATGATTCACATGTACCATAAAGATAAGTTTAGCAAATATATATAAAAATTTGGAGTTCGTTTAGGTATTTTTTAAACAACACGAAATATGGTAAATAGTATATATATTATTTAACTAGAAAATTCAGCTTTTTCATAGGGGTTAGCCCACATATTTCACGAAAATTATAAAATATGGAATTTTAGTTTTAATGCATAGCTGCATCATACACCGCCATAGTATGAATTTTAAATAGGTTTGAGACCTTAAATGTCTTCGTTTCTCCAGAAAATATGATTTTTATTGGGGTTAATCCACATATTAAGTGGTATGTCAATGTTAAATAAATTAATCATTGGAAAATTTGAAATGATTCAAATGTACCATAAAGATAAGTTTAGCAAACATATAAAATAATTTGGAGTGGGTTTGGTATATTTTAAACAACACGAAAGATGGTAAATAGTATATATAGTATTTAACGGAAAATTCAGCTTTTTCATAGGGGTTAGCCCACATATTTCATGAAAAATTATAAAAAATAGAATTTTTATTTTAATGCATAGCTTCATCATACACCGCCATAGTGTGAATATTAAATTGGTTTGAGACCTTAAATGTTTTCGTTTCTCCAGAAAATTGGATTTTTATTGGGGTTAATCAACATATTAAGTTGTATTTGAATGTTAAATAATATAATCATTAGAAAATTTGAAATGATTCACATGTACCATAAGGATAAGTTTAGCAAATATATATAAAAATTTGGAGTTCGTTTAGGTATTTTTTAAACAACACGAAAGATGGTAAATAGTATATATATTATTTAACTGGAAAATTCGGCTTTTTCATAGGGGTTAGCCCACATATTTTATGAAAAATTATAAAAAATGGAATTTTTGTTTTAATGCATAGTTGCATCATACACCGTCATAGTGTGAATATTAAATAG
>CAKOAT010197154.1:0-51565 GCA_932364175.1 Eruca vesicaria subsp. sativa | reverse complement strand
TAGGTAGCAAGTCTAGAGTAAGCATTAGGGTTCATTTGGATAATGAATATAACAACTCAACAATCCATAGTTGGGGCTAATCCCTCATAACTATTTGAACCCCAAATCTAACATATGAATCTACTCAGACATAGCCAAGAGATTCATAGCAAAAGAATAAGAAGAAAAGAAAATGCTTTTATTACTAAATAGAATAGAAAACAAAACTTGGTTCAAAACTTCATATCTTTTTAGGCTCATAGGCATAGCTATAAATAGGGAGTACAATTAGGTTAAAAACTCGTCAGGGGCAGTCTTGTAATTTGGTAAGAACTTGGGCTTCAAGTTGGCCAAATAAATCTTGCTCATCACGCTCTGTATCGATCGATGGTACATTGCGTATATAGATCGATGGAGTATCTCGACTTCAACTTCTACGGAAGCGTCATCGATCGATTACACATGGTTTGTATCGATCGATATGTGTCTCTTATGTCGGATATTTATAGTCATCTTGGAAACTCTTCTTTAAGCACAAAAAGGCACCTAAATCATCACTTTACCACAAAATGCTCATGAACCTGAAAACATACCTAATAGACTCCAAAACATAGATAATTATAATAAAAACATATAGAAAATATGACCAAAAGCGGGTCTAAATCATGGTCTATCAAGAGAACACGACGGAGAGCACACAGGAATCGGAGCCGGAGAGAACACGAGGGGAGCTTGGATTTGATTTAGGGATTTTGACCCCTTTTGACTTAATTGTCGGTTTATGTATACCGTATTGTATTAGTATATGTATTTTTACCTATTTTTAATTAGTTTTTGTATTTTTTTAATTCTATTTAGAAAATTTTATAAATTTAAATACTAAGGACTAAATTGGATTTTCATTATAGTTTATTCTAAGGGGTCATGAATCATGAAATTTATTCTAATGGGACAATAGTGTTTTTTTTTTTTAACCACAAAGTTTAGTTATATTAAATCGTAAAAGGATAATACATGAAGTCAATTAACCAAATAGGAGGAATATGAAAAAACAGAGATGGAACATTTTGTTGAGTAACATTCCTTGTAATAGCATCAGCCGCTTGATTTCTCTCTCTATTTGCATAATCCAATGAGCATTCCGGGAGAAGTTGCATCCAATATCGAATATCATATAGAAGGTTTCCCAATTCCACATGATCTTTGACTTGATTGATGATAGTACAAAGCTCCTGATTGTCTGCTTCGAACCACACTCTCCTCCATCCCCGATTCCACATCTGTTGCAAAGCTATAAGAAAACCTACAGCTTCACCTTCTAATGATGACTGCGGCTTTTGAATTTGAACACTTCCTGCACCCAAAAACTTTCCTTGATCATCCCTTATTATCCATCCCACTCCACCCAAATCATTACGAAGACTTGAACTGTAATCAAAATTACATTTAACCCATCCATAAGGAGGAGGTTCCCATTTTTGAGGATCTTGATATGTATCTTCTTACTCCAGATGGTTGGGAAAATACATTTTTATACCATTCCATATTGGCATCAACAGCTCGTCGAAGATCTTCTATAGGATGAACATTCCTCTTTCTAAACATATACTCATTTCTTGACTTCCATAATAACCATAGAATCCAAAATACCAGAAGCTTTTTGCTCTCATTCTCAGATAAAGACTCCATGAATTGAGATAAAACATGAATATTCTCCAAATTTATTGTGAAGACGTGAGAAGGTAGAATACCTGAACATCTCCACATAGCCATTGCATGAGGACACTCAAATAGCACGTGGTTGATTGTCTCTTCTTGTTGACAGCACCTTTGACATGTAGGATCAATATTTATACCACGAATACACAGTTTTGTGTTTGTAGGAAGAGCTTCAGAAACCACTCGCCACATGAACAATTTTATCTTTGGTAAAATGTTTAGCTTCCAAATCTTTCCTTTAAGCTCCAAAGATCCTTCTGGTCTAATAATTTCTTCACCCTCCTGGTAATAATGTGTAGCCGTCCAGTAACCCGACTTGACGGTCTCGTGTCCTTCGTGAATGGCCATATCAATTTATCCGCTTGAGCATATCTAGAGAGTTTGATCTTTAAAACTTAACAAACGTCTATCGGTTGAAGGTGTTGCTCTAATTTTGAGACATTCCACATACAAGAGTCTTTATTTATAAATTCTTCAACTTTCATATTGTGATTGAAAGAATTCTGAATCACTTTTCTGGGAGGGATCACCGGTAACCAATGATCTTGCCAAACATCAGTATTCTTCCCATCCCCAATCGTAACTCGTAAACCTTGAATGAGTAGGTCTTTTCCTACTTGAATAGACTTATAGCCATAAGAGGCATGCTTAAGATTCGACGACTGAAGAAACGTCGACGAATGATGGTATCTCCCTTTATAAATCCTACTAAGAAGAAAGTTAGGGTTATTCCATAACTTTGAGGCTTGTTTAGCATTTAAAGCCTTATTAAAACTATACAAATCACGAAAGCCCATGCCTCCCTCCTTCTTAGGTAAACATAATATCTTCCAAGCTACCCAAGAAATCTTTCTTTGTTCTTCTTCTTTTCCCCACCAAAATTTTGATAATACTGCATTTATATCGTCACATGTGGTTTTGAGAATCAAAAAACAACTCATCGGGTAAACTGGCTTAGGTTGAAGAACCGATTTTATCAAAACCTCCTTACCAGCCTGAGAGAGAAACTGATTATGCCATTGTGAGGTGATATGTTTAATATTCTGAACAATTCCTTCAAAATCCTTGACTTTACTTTTACCAAACTGCTCAGGAAGACCTAAGTATTTTCCTTCACCACCAGTAACATGAATATTTAGAGTATTCTGAATTTGAGTTCTCCTAGCTTGATCTACCCTTTTTCCGAATATGATCGAAGACTTCTCCAGATTAACTTTTTGACCCGAAGCCTTCTCATATTTTAGTAAGATAGCAGCCATACAAGAAGCATTCTGAGCAGTAGCATTACCCAAAAACAGAGAGTCGTCTGCGAAAAATAGGTGAGAAACCGATGGGCACCGTCTTGCTACTTTCATTCCTCGGAACTGATTTTTCTGTTGTGCGTGATCAAACATCTGGCTTAGAGCTTCCACACATATAAGAAATAGGTATGGGGATAATGTGTCACCTTGTCTTATGCCTCGAGATGGTATAATTTCCACATAGGGAGTACCATTGATCAAGACCGAATAGGTAACTGACTTAACACATGACATAATCCACAAGATACATATCATGTGAAAACCAAGTTTATGTAACATAGCTTCAAGAAAGTTCCACTCTACCCTATCATATGCTTTACTGATGTCAGTCTTAACTGCCATGAATTTCTCAGAGAAATCCTTTTTCGATTTCAAAGCACTAATTAGCTCATGGGTCACTAAAATATTATCAGATATTTGTCTTCCTGGAACAAAAGCAGCCTGAGACTCCGAAATTATCACTTCCAAGCAGCGTTGAATTCTGAGTCCTAACACTTTGGAAATCGTCTTGTAGGCTACTGAGCATAAACTGATAGGTCTATAATCCCCCATATTTACTGCCTCAGCAAACTTTGGAATAAGACAAATATTAGTATGATTGATCCCTCTGTCCATCTCACTAGTAGCGAAGAAATTCTGAACTATTTGACAAACATCTTTGCCAGTACTATCCCAAAATTGATGATAAAAAGCTGCAGTAAAACCGGCTGGGCCAGGTGCTCTATCTGCTCCAACTAAATCCAATGCTTCTTTGATCTCTATATCTGTAACTGGTGCAATAAGCCTGTCATTCATCTCCCTTGTCACCTTAGGCTGAATATTAGGCAGACAGTCATCAAGAGATATTGTCGGAGCTGAAGAAAACATATCTTTAAAATAATCTTCAGCAACTTGAGCTATTGTTTCTTCTTGCGTGTGAATCACTCCATATTTATCCCTCAGCTTTGTGATTTTGTTTTTTTCTTTTTTTCGTCTTTGTCAAACCATGATAGAAGGGTGTGTTTCTATCACCAAGATTAAGCCACCGGTTCCTACTTTTTAGCTTCCAGTATTCTTCTTCATCTCGAAGAGCTTGATTGAGAAGACCACGAAGATCATGAATATATTCAATAGAAACGGAAGGATTCGTAATAGCTTGATATAACTGGCTTCTAATCTCAGCTATACGAACAGCAGAATTAGTTTGATTACTTCTTTTCCACTGAATAATCCCAGTTCTGCAGTGATCTAGCTTCTGATTCCAGCCTCTAATGAATTCGGTTTGGTTCCAAACATCATTTATCGACTCCACAAATCTCTGATCGGCAAACAGTCTTTTATCATAACAAAAGAGTCCTTTTCTTCGATGCTTATAATCAATAGAAATTATCATAGGCCTATGATCAGATTCTGCTATTTCCAAATATTCAGTAATTGAAAATGGAAACTTATTGAGCCAAGAAGTATTCACCATAGCTCTGTCAAGACAACATTCAATAATCTCTTTTCTTTTACGGCCAACCCAACTAAAAGAATTACCAGTGTGACGTAAATCCTTAAAGTCACAAATCTGTAACATTGTATTAAAACTTTGGAAACTAGACAAAGCTCTAACTCGACCCCCTTTCTATTCATCTAGATTAGTTATTTCATTGCAGTAACCACATAACATCCATGGTCCTAATCTAGTTGTAGCAATTCTCTGAAGTTTTTCCCACAGAATATGTCTTTTCTTTGGTACTGGGTGACTATATACACACGATAAATAGAACTGAAAACATTGATATTCAATATGCAAATCCACCAAACGGGCATCACTGGAAATACAAGAAACAGACATAAAAGACTTCCAAAAGACAGCTAATCCACCACTAAGACCTACTGGTGGTATAAGGATCATTTGATCAAAACCAAGATAAACACCAACATCTCTAACATAATTGTTATCTTGCTTGGTTTAGTCAGGAACAACAGGTCTGGATAATACAACCTTTGCATCTCCTTTAGACGTTGAACTATCAAGTGTCGTCCCAAACCTCGACAGTTCTACACCTCAACTCTCATGGTGAATCTGGTGGTACTCTTTTTTAGTCTTTTTTAGTCTTTTTGAGTTTTCTTTTGGCAAATTTCCCTTTTTTTTTGTCAAAAATTTTCCATTTTTCTACTCACCCTAATAGTCGATATGCGTGCTAGGTAAAATATAAAACTTAAAGGACCATGGGCCTTTAGGTCTAGTTAAATCTTTAATGGGCCATCAGATCCAACAAAAGCACAAATAAAATAAAGGCTAGGAGAAAACCCTAGGTTTATATAAAAAGTTTCGTGACCTATTTCACTCACGAGCCGAAACCTAAAGTGTTTTCTTACTCGCATTCGCTGCAATGGTGATCTACGATTCTCTTTCGCTTTCCTTTTCATTCGTGTATTTGCTTGTTGATATGAATAGCTGATTTGGCTTTTTTATGGATTGCAGACGAAGGGAACGGGAAGTTTCGGAAAGAGGAGGAACAAGAGTCACACACTCTGTGTGAGATGTGGCCGTCGCAGTTTCCACATCCAGAAGAGCCGTTGCTCCGCATGTGCCTACCCCGCAGCTCGCAAGAGGACCTGTATGCATCTCTTTCTCTCTCTCACCTTTCGTTTTATAGTGTTTGATTAATTGAATGAAAAGCATCTATAAGGTTTATGTTAGCCATGTGAATAATTCCTCATTTGATAAAGTTTGTATTATTCTAATTGCAAATCTCGCTGCTTCTATGTCATCGTTAGGGTTTATCCTATTAGTTTGGTTAAATCATTTGTACCAATTAGAGATACTAGAACAAAACAATCGTGTTAGTATCTTTTGATTTCATTTCTCTGTTTTGAATTTGAAATGATGTGTTTCTTTAATGTTATCAGACAACTGGAGTGTGAAGGCAATCCGTAGAAAGACTACCGGAACTGGAAGGATGAGGTATCTTCGCAATGTCCCTCGCAGGTTCAAGACCAGTTTCAGAGAAGGTAAACTCTACCTTTCTTCACTAACTTAATGTTTCTTTATCATTGATAATATGTTTCTAATCGAATTATTGCATCATTTTTCTTGCTTTAGGTACTGAAGCCAAGCCAAGGAACAAGGGAGCTGCGTCATCATCAGCTTAAACCGAGTGTTTTAGTATTTTCAGGAAGAGTTAAAACTTAGTTTTTGGCTTCTGTCTTTGTTCGCAAGATTACTATTTTTATTGCGCATCCGATTACTACTTTACTTTGTCGTCTTTTTTACTCCCTTTTTCAATATAAAATTTTGGACTTGGATAAGATTTCTGTTGCCTCTGCAATCTGCAAGTCTTTGATTCCTTTGTGTATTTTGTGTTAGACTATCAGTTAAAGTTCTTTCTTCTCTGAGGGATCTTGTCTATAGTAGTCCTGTACAAATTACTGTAAAGCTTACACAAGATCATTGGAATCAGTTTCAAATATTGCAACCACTTGAGAAAGACGGCTATTATATTGACTCCCCTGTTTCAAGAGGAGATCACCTAATACCACTTGCTTTTGTTTTATTATCCCTGGCTCTGTAAACATTACATTTGAGCCATAGTTCTGGTGGCCCTTTCCCAACTTCTCTCGTCACATGTTGTGTTCCTTTCTCTTTAGCCTCCATATCATCTCGCCTATTCCGTTCTTCCAAGTCCTCGAGAGCTTTTCTTATCATACTCATCTCATTATAGCTCCTACTCCTTTGAAGGAAAAGTCATTCATTCTCTTCTACAGCCTCTGTATTATCCATGGTTGATTCTTATTTATCTTCACTTCTGCTGCGTAGGCAGAGTTAATCTGAGAACTCACTAAAAAATTAGAAAAAGTACTCAGACATTTCAAGGAGTTTCACTTTCAAACTTCAGTCACCTGTTATAAGAACTTGTTAATTACATATAAAACTCTATAAATTAAGAATGTTGGTACTGTAACATTTTATTAACTTTTAGAATTATTAATTTATAAATATTTATTTATTTATATTTTTCCTTTTTAGATATGTTTATTTCTAACATAACAAAATTATTTGATTTTAATGTATATATATTAATTACTTTATTAAAATTTGACATTTATATTAATTTATTATATTATTGTCTTCTTTCAAAAGTGACTCAAAACTCCAAGTCAAATACAAAACTAATATTTTTTTGGATATTTTATTTGCCCAATCAACTCCACAAGTTCAGATTATTCACAAAAAACATCATTTTTTATTTTTATTTTTTTTGGAAAATGATTGTTTTACTCTCGCATACTCATCAATTAATCACAAAATATCATTGCCATCAACTCACCCAACAACCATAAACAACCAAAATGAAGCTTTTAATGCATCTATAAATAAAATTTTACTCATTCATACTTATATCTTATACCCAAAAACTACATCTCTCTGACTTTCTATCTATATTCATCCAAAAAATCTAATTTATTTTATTTTAAAAATTTTAAGGGTCATATAGCCATTCAAACTCTCGATTTCTGGTCATTAACGATTGAGTAGTTGTTATGATAAAGTTGTGTGTGCTTGGAGAACTAAGCAAGATCTCTAAGTGGTTGTTGAAGGTATGAATTTATTTTTTTTCTCAGATTTGTTCGTCAGAAGACCTAAGTGTAAGTCTTCGTAAGTTTTTCCGAGAAGATTTCCACGGAAGTCTTCTGGTCAAAGAATATGTTAGTTTTGCAATTTACTTATTGTGTATTTATTAGAGAAGGTTGTCGTTGAAGTTTTCCAACTTTTCTTTATTCACAAAAAATTAAGAAAACTTAAACATGTTACTTTTGCAATTGACCAGTCTGTGTCAGAAATTTGACTTTCTACGAAAGACTTCCNCCGAGAAGATTTCCACGGAAGTCTTCTGGTCAAAGAATATGTTAGTTTTGCAATTTACTTATTGTGTATTTATTAGAGAAGGTTGTCGTTGAAGTTTTCCAACTTTTCTTTATTCACAAAAAATTAAGAAAACTTAAACATGTTACTTTTGCAATTGACCAGTCTGTGTCAGAAATTTGACTTTCTACGAAAGACTTCCAAGTAATTCTTCTTAACCTTTACATTAAGTCTACTGAAATCTGTGTAAGTTACTTTTGCAATTGAAAATTTAAACTTTAAACATTTAATTTAAATTGGAAGACTTTTAGGTAAGTCTTCCACCCGAAGACTTACCTGGAAGTCTTCCAAATTTTTATTCCGTGATTCTGGTCAAACGTAATGTAATCAAAGAAGAATTAGCTGAAAGTCTTCACAACAAAAGTCAAATATAGTCAATTACAAAAGTAACCTACGCAGACTTACATCAATAGCGAGTAGACTTAATGTAAAGGTGAGAAGATTTTCATGTAAGTCTTCCGTAGAAAGTCAAATTTCTGACACAGATTGGTCAATTGCAAACTTACCTGTTTATCCGAGACGACTTCCAGGTAAGTCTTCTAATGTGTTTTCTAGAATTTTTGTATTACAAAAATAAGCTAATATTTTCAAAGGAAAACTTCCAGAGAAGTCTTACTTTGTAAATTTTCAATTGCAAAAATAACCTAAATGAAAGACTTACTTGGAAGTCTTCTTGGAGAAGATCATACATGGAGTCCTGAATGAAATTCATAACTTAATTGGTGATAATTATGAGGTTATTAAAATTCATGTTTTTTAATGTTTCTAGCTAATCTGAGAAAATTTATTAAGAAGTCTTCTCGCAGAAGTACTTCCACGTTAGTTTTTGTAAACTTGTATTTTTAAGTATGTTAAGTAATTTAAGATAAGTTTTTTAACTTTCAAAAGTGTTAAATAATTTCACAAAGATTATAATGTGTACATGAAAATGAAGTTGAAAGAGTTAACTTACTCATTATATCTTAGTTGTTTATAATTACAAAATTTATTGGTTTTATTTCTTAAAAGACTTCGTTGGTTTTACTTCTTAGAAGTTAATAGTGAGGAACAACTATTATAAGTTAATGAGAAGAAGTTTTTTATAGTTACAAACTTATATTTTTCGCAGAGTATATGCGATCCAAAGATGAAAAGAACTACACAATGAACATCATGTTTTGAATTTGAAGGCCATTGAAGTTTTTAATTTCCTTGATTTGTAAAAGTGAAAAACAGATTGTTAGCACATATATTACATCTTGAGAAACATCATCACTGATTTTACAAACATAGAACCATACTTTTATTCTAAATGAAGAAAAATCAGACATGAAAACTTACTAAAACGCTCAGATCTGTTGTGAAAGAGGAGACATGAAAGAAGACTACGTCAGAAGACTTTAGGCTATGTCAGAAGACTTAAAACTACGTCAGAAAACTTAATATTACGTCAGAAGACTTAAAACTACATCAGAAGACTTAAAACTACGTCAGAAGACTTAAGACTACGCCAAAAGACTTCTAGGAAAGTCTTCCAATGTCTGACTAGGAAAAAAATAAAAAACATTTTTAAGCTTAAATAATAACTAAAATAATCACATTATTTTGAATCTATAACTTATTAGAATCTAATATATAAAAGACAAAAAAATACATATCAAAAATTTATAGATCTACCTTTAAATGAGTGAAAGATGACATCTATGTAATAAAAACATGCAAGATAAAATAGTGAGAAACACATAAAATAACTAAATCACATACAAAAACTTTATTAAGCCTAAATTAAACTTATAAAGTGTTTTATCTACACAAAACTAAACACATATAGCTAAAATTTATGTTTAAAAAAAATAAATGTTAAAATTCCACAATCCAACCTTTAAAACACATACAATACTACAACATAGTTACCAAACCCTAAACCAAAGAATATCATACTAACTTACATTATGATGATAGGACTTTTCAAGGGTCCTAATTAAATGTAATATACAAGATGTCAAACCAGTTCTAAGTGATTATAAACAAAATGGATTACAAGACCATGCTTAATCTAAGTGCTATCAATTGGTGAGATGATTTTTAAGTAAGAAACTACTAATTAAGCAATAAAGATCAAAGCTTTCTTTCTAAATGAGAAGAGGGAATTCATGGGATAAGAGAATTGATCTTGGGGGATCAAGTTTCAATCAAAAGGTGGAAACTTTTCAATCTATCTATCTATCAACCTTAGGCCTAGACACCATCCCAACCAAACTATATCTCTAGATGAATGTTCATTTGTAAAGATAACTCAAGCATCTAATCTCTTAGGTTGAATATTATCTAAACAATCATTAAAATCAAGTCTACTAGCCATCCTAACACCTTTAATAACAAATCTCTTTGGTAAAGAATGTTAAAAGCATTGGAGAGTTGGTTCATGTATTTCATCATACACCTTTTGGGCACGAAATACCTAAAGCTCAATTCTAGAGAGGCCAACTCTAAAATAACATTAAATTCACTATACAAGCAAGGAACAAGATGGATCTATGCTTAAACACCTTTGATCTAGCTTAATCACCCTTTGATCTCCCTAACCTATGAATCCTAAGATGACTACTCACTAATCACCATGATTACACTTAAGCCTATGAAGGATTTAAGGTTAATCATGATTAGAAAGCAATGATACACTTAAGAAATCTCAAGAACACAAGATATAAGATGAAATTTAGATTAAAAGAATAAACTTTCACCAAATGTCAAGTGTTTAGGAGAGAAAATAAGATAATCCCTCAATTAAGGTCTAAAACGTACTTATAAGGTTCTTAAAAACCCTAATGGACTCAATCAACAAGCTGAACTGCCCCCAAAAAAACATAAAATTCGTCTGATGAACAATGTTGGAGCGGGTGTCATGGGCCGCTGCGCTACCCCGCTCCGGAACGTGCTCAATGTGCAACGGGGGTCATGGGTCGCTCTCATACACCCGCGCTGGCATTTCGAGCATATAACTTCATGAATGTGAGAGGGGTGCCTTGGTCGCTCTGATGGGCCGCTTTGGAGAGCACACGATGTGGAGCGGCCCCTCCTAGTCGCTGCATAGGACCCGCTCTGATGCACGCTCAATGTGGAGCGGTGTGTTACCCCCGCTGTTAGATACCCGCTCTGATACTTGAGCTCGCAAGATGATCATTCTGAGCTTTTCTTGAGGCAAAATGACTTCAAACTCTCTCATAAGCTCCTTGAGGTACTCCAACACCTAATAAAGACAAATGCAAATGGATAGCCAACCTAATGATGTTTTTATGCAATTCTAGACACCAAAATACACAAGAAATGATTGATTAATTCAATGAAAATCACAAGACATCAACTCCCCCAACTAGTCATTTACTTGTCCTCAAGTGAACTTTCAAAGACAACAAGGAGAAGAGGTTTGAAAGTGGGAGCTCATAGCCAAAAGAAACATTTCCTAGTACTCAACTTAACATCCTAAGAAAAACATAGCAAATAGCATGAGCACACTCTCTTATTATACTCTAGCTTCTCTAGGCCAATCAAAACACTCTTATGCATTTAAGCAAGGTGCATAACTCATCAATTAACAAGTTCCTTCAACCAACTCTCACATTCATTCACACACACAAGGTGAAGTTTCACAAATGGGCACATGATCTCAATCATTTGGCTTTGGTGAGCAAAAAGGTTTAATGTGAAACAAAGGGGTTCATATGCATTTTTATGGTGACTTACTCTAAAAAATAGTAGCTAGATCATTATGCAAAACTTATCTAAGAAAAAGAGCAATTCATGCATACAATGACTTGTTCTCATCATTCTACCCTTTTCCTAAATGATATCAAGCTCTAATCTTCTTCTTTTCAAAGTTTCAAAACCCAAAAGACAACCCATTTTCATTACTCACTCAATAATCACATTTTTTTTTTCATTTTTAACCAACTAGAGATTCTTTCCAACATTTTCTCACTTAGCTCTTTATTCCTTTTTTTCTTTTTCTATCACAAATATATATATTTTTTTAAAGTTTTAGAGGGATTTAACTAAAGGATTGTAGAGCTTTCATCTTCTCTTTTTGTTTTTTATCCCTAGTAGTTTTCTTTTTCTTTTTCTTGCTCTTTTTGGCTCACTCTTTTCATTATCTTTTTCCCCTCTCAATCCCAAGATCAAAATCAATCTTAAAAACCCAATAACCATCCTAAGTGCTAGCTTAAACGAGGTCCTAGTGGTAGCATAAGATAAGAACAACCCATTGTCGCTCCTAATACTCTCAAGATTTTGCACATGACTAGCTTTCACAAAAAGGCCTCACTCAAGCAAATTAATGTTGGCTTCAAGGAATGGTAAGGGTTTAAGGGTATGGGATTGCCATTTGGGTTAACAAAGAGTGGTAAAATGGAATAAGATAACCCAAATGTGTATGATCCATGACTAAGTATGCAAGTGCCCATATGCAAGAGAGATTAAGTTCATTCACTTCAAGTTCAGTTTCGAGTTGGCTTCAAGAACAATGTCAATCTCAAGCAACAAAACAAGTTTCAAGAAGAGTTTTCAAGGCTCGAAGTGTGCAAGGCTTTCAAACGATGCTCAAGGTACTTGATATGTTTAACTAGGGTGTCACTTTGAGCTTTAAACACATGTTCTTTACAAGGTGTTTCAAACCAGAGTTCGAACCATGCCCTCCCTCGATACTCTTACCAATGAAGAAGGAGAAACTCAGCATACAGCTCTCGGCGATAAGGAACCCGAGAGCAAGGAAAGTACAACAAGGAGGACACAAGTAACCCTCAGCAGTGACTCCGATATGGAGGACGAGGAATACTCACCTGACAACCCCTTAATCTCAGATACAGCCGCCGTGGCATGTCTTGATGTGGAAACCGAAATTCACCCTTGTCGATTTCCGTTAAATAAGGAAACTTAGGAAAACCCTAATTTTCCAGAGGAACCGGATCTCTGCGAAAGCCAACGACAAGTAACCAAATAAATGCGGAAAAATATGAAAAACGTAATAAAACGAATTTATAGAGAAAGTCGATCTTATTTCCGATTCGTGTAAGAGCGTTGCGATCGTTACAAGGAATTTCAAAGGCTTTGGCCGCAAGGGCCATCAGCGAGTTACAAACATAAAACCCTAAATCTAGTCGAGTCGCAGCTTGATAACGAAAGACGGAAAAAGATACGAAAAAGGTTTGATTTATTTCTAACTGAACCTTATGAAGGGCTGCCTACGTACCCCTTTCGAGGATCAAGTCGAACGTAGTTCAGTTGATAGAGCTGGACAAGAGATCAAACTGCTTGGGCGAGTTTGTCTAGTAATTGAGCGCCAGTCATAGAAACCGAACTTGTCGAGAAAAAAGCCTATGTTTCTAAGTGCGGAAAATTCTAAGTCTAGAAAAGTTGTAAAAGTCTCAGATGAGAGCTCTGCGATTCGTCCCTTTGCTTCGGCCCTATGCCTCTTGCTTATATACTCCCTTCCTAGGCGTATTAGTCTTTCCATTTCGCCCAGATTCGAGTTTATCGGGAATCTTCCATTTATCTCGATCTTTCCTTTTTTCCCGCGAAAATCTTCTATTTATCCTCAAACTTGACATTTATCTTCAAGTTTGACATTTATTTTCTTTCTGCGAGTAAATCGTCAAAACGTCGTTGTATCTTCGGGTTGGATTTCGTTTTAAAGTCGCGAGTGGCTTTTATCGCGTTTTAGGACTTTCCGAGCCGTTTTGCGATAAATCCGTTTTACGACTTTAGACGAGATCGTTTCCTGATACGATGCCATTTTTAGATAAGTTTCTCGAGTTAATCGTAAAGCTAGGCAATGTTCGATGTTTCGATTAATCGTTGCCGTTTTCTACGATTTACTCGGGGTTTTATTGAAAACGTGTTTTGTACGATTTTTACGAAAAATCTCGAATAAATCGTATAGTTTAGGCAATATTCGGTGTTTCGTTTAACCGTTGCCGTTTTATACGATTTCCTCGAGTTCTTTTCGAGAAAACAAATTTTTACGGTTTTTCTTGTAAAACTCGAACGATAGGACAGATCGAGACGAAACGGGAGACATTTCGACCGTGATTCGGAATACGATCGTGTCGAAGGAAGTATGCCTTGAATCAACGATGTGGGAGATCGAGGCTCGGGATGGTCGGCTCGACGTACGGCGAGTTAATTCAGCTTTGCCAGGTCGCCGTATGTCGAGCTAGGCGATAAGAACCCTTGGGGCAAAGTCAGCGCCTCTTAGGAAGCTTCTAGTTCGCCGTTGGGCGAACTAGTCGGGAAGCTTTTAGTTCGCCCAACAGCGAACTAAGCCGGCTTGGCTTAGTTCGCCGTTGGGCGAACTAGTCGGGAAGCTTCTAGTTCACCCAACGGCGAACTAAGCCAGCTGGTTTAGTTCGCCGTTGGGCGAACTAGTCGGGATGAGACTAGTTCGCGTTTTACGGCGGTTTCGGTTTTTCGCGGTTTTGTGCTTAGTTTGGACGATCGTGTAATCGACGCTTGTTTCGCTTTTCCGAGATAACGATCTTCCGAGTTTTCCGTGGGTTTCCTTTGTTCGGAAATCTCTTTTGGTTTTATAAAACGATTCTTCGAGTTTTATAAAACGATTCTTCGAGTTTTATAAAACGATTCTTCGAGTTTTATAAAATGATTCTCCGAGTTTTATAAAACGATTCTCGAGTTTTATAAAACGATTCTTCGAGTTTTATAAAACGATTCTTCGAGTTTTATAAAACGATTCTCCGAGTTTTATAAAACGATTCTCGAGTTTTATAAAACGATTCTTCGAGTTTTATAAAACGAATTTTCGAGTTTTATAAAACGATTGTTCGAGTTTTATAAAACGATTCTCGAGTTTTATAAAACGATTCTTCGAGTTTTATAAAATGATTCTTGAGTTTTAGAAAACGATTATTCGAGTTTTATAAAACGATTCTTGAGTCTTATAAAACGATTCTCGAGTTTTATAAAACGATTCTTCGAGTTTTATAAAACGATTCTCGAGTTTTATAAAACGATTCTTTGAGTTTTATAAAACGATTCTTCGAGTTTTATAAAACGATTTTCGAGTTTTATAAAACGATTCTTCGAGTTTTATAAAACGATTCTCAAGTTTTATAAAACGATTCTTCGAGTTTTATAAAACGATTCATCGAGTTTTATAAAACGATTTCTTTCATATTTTTGCGGAGACTTTTTGCCATTGATTCCGTCGTGACCGATTTTGACACCAACACTCGAGAAGATGTTCTCCGAGAGATTCAACACCATCCAGTCGATGGTGAAAAGGCTTCCAGGCGTAGCTCCCCCAATCAGAAGGAGTGACCCCAACTCCTACTCCGACACGCCATTCGTAGAAGAAATCGGTTCAGTCGAGATGCCAAGGAAATTCTCCTTCCCTACCATGAAGACCTACGACGGGACCAGCGATCCGGACAACCACGTGGCCCTCTACAAGCAACGGATGCTAACAGCAGCAGTCCCCCGAGGACTGAGAGAACCTGCCATGTGCAGAGGCTTTGGCTCAACCCTGACTGGTCCTTCCCTTCAGTGGTACATTTACCTCCCTAAAAAATCTATAAGGTCCTTCGCAGAACTCAGCGACAAGTTCGTGGAGCAATTTGCCAGCAACAGAAACCTGGAAAAAGAATTCCGACGATCTCTACGAAGTACTCCAGCATAGATCAGAACCTCTCAGGGCCTATATCGCGCGCTTCAACCAATAAAACGTAGCTATTCCTGAATGCAATGCAGGGACGGCTATCTCCGCCTTCAAAAGGGACATGCTCCCTGACAGGGACATGTACAAGAAACTAACCAAGTACCGGTGTAAAACAATGGAAGACATCCTATCCAGGGCCTGGGCCCAAGTGAGATGAGAAGAGGACGTCACGATCCAGGCCAAGGCCCAGAAGAAGCAGGAGCCTAGGCCAAGCAAGCCACTCAGAAACGATCGCGATGAAGGATCCCAATCCAGCCCTCCAAGGGAAGCCGACGGACATAGCAGGGGCAGACATCCGAATGGCCCCCTACCTTAACTTGAGGGAATGAACGTATCTACATGGCCCGACATCTCCCACCTGTCTATCTCAAAGCCCAAGCTGGTAAACACTCTAAGGCAGATGGGCAACCAGGTCAAATGGCCTCCTACGATGAAGGCCGCAGACGCTAATCGAAACCCCAACCGATGGTGCGATTTCCACCATGACCACGGTCCCAAGACGGAGGACTGCGTCACCCTGAGGTTGGAAGACAACGAGCTTCTCAAGAAGGGGCATCTAAAAGAATTCCTCTCCGACAAGGCCAAAAGCCTCCAGGCTAAGGAAGGCGCAAACCGGCCCTCAGAAACGATGCCCGCGTCTCCCCCGCACCAAGACCGAGTTATCCATGTGATCTCCGGAGGTTCAGAGATAAGCGGCATAAGCCATGCGGCCGCTAAGCGCAGCACCAGGAATGCTAGACACTGTCAATAGACGAGGGATCCAAAGCGCCTGCTCCTCGGGACATATGAGATCAGTTTCACTGCCAAGGAACATGAGAGGGTCCTGGCTCCTCATCACGACACCCTGGTAATCTCCCTCACCGTAGCAAACTGCTTAGTGAGACGGATCCTGATAGACAACGGTAGCTCCGGTAACATCATCTTCCTCCCAGCCTACACTAATATAAGGCTGGAGAAAAAGGCACTAACAAGGAAGGTTACTCCGCTTATAGGCTTCAGTGGAGAGGTAAAGAACACCTTGGGAGAGGTAATCCTTCAAGAATACACCGAAGGAGTAAACCAACCAACCAACGAAGTTCCTCGTTGTCGATTGCGCATCCTCCTACAACATGATATTGGGCCGGCCCTGGATCCACGACATGGGGGCCGTACCCTCGAGTCTCCATCAATCCATCAAATTCCCAACTCCTTGGGGCATTAGGGTAATCAAAGGAGATCAGGAGAACGGCAGGGCCTGCTATCAAACCACACTGAAGGGGAAGAGCCCGGTCTTATAGCAATTACCGAAAGTCCCTCCGGCCTTGCATACGGAGGAGCCCGAAGTAGAAGAGATGGATGAGATACCCCTGGCGGAAGGAAACCCGGACCGGAAATTGTTGATAGGATCCAAGCTTCCCAGAGGGTTAAGGCAGAGATTAATCGATTTCCTCCGCTCCAACTCCGATTGTTTCGCCTGGTCGCACGAGGATATGCCCGGGATCGACCCCGAGATTATCATGCACAAGCTGCAGGTAGACCCTATTCACCCCTGTATGACAGAAAAGAAGGAAATTCGCCCCCAAGAGGGACGAAATAATCAACAAAGAGGTCAAGAACCTGCTCGATTCTGGATTCATAAGAGAAGTCCAAGACCCTAAGTGGCTAGCCAACATTTCCGTGGTCAGGAAGAAGAACGGAAAATGGAGGGTCTGCATAGATTTCACCGACCTCAACAAATCATGCCCGAAGGATCCTTTTACCCTACCTCATATCGACAAGCTCGTCGACGCCACTGCAGGCCACCAGCTCATGAGTTTCATGGACGCCTTCTCAGGCTACAACCAAATTCTCATGCATCCAGATGACTAGGAGAAGACCTCCTTCATTACCCCCAGGGGCATCTATTGCTACAAATTCATGCCTTTTGGCCTGAAAAATGAAGGATCTACATACCAAAGGCTCGTAAACATGAGGTTTGCCGAGCAGATCGGGCAGACCATGGAAGTCTACATAGATGACATGCTAGTCAAGTCCCTCGATGCAGAAGACCACATCCACCATCTACAACAAGCCTTTGTCACCCTTAGGAAGTACAACATGAAGCTCAACCCCTCAAAGTGTTCATTCTGGGTCAGCTCTGGAAGATTCCTGGGATACATAGTTACCTATAGGGGCATCGAGGCAAATCCAGAGCAGGTGCGAGCCATCCAGGCGATCCCTTCCCCGCAAAATGTAAAGGAATTCCAACGACTAACAGGCCGGATGGCCGCATTAAGCAGGTTCATCTCCAGGCTGTCCGACAAGTCTCACGCCTTCTTTGAGGCCTTCAAGGACCCCAAGAACTTTCAGTGGAGTGACAAGTGCGAACTCGCTCTCAACGACCTCAAAGCCTACCTCACCGCACCTCCTCTCCTCTCAAAATCTCTAGATGGAGAGACCCTGCTACTCTACCTTGTCGTGTCCGAGCATGTAGTAAGCGGCGTCCTCGTGAGAGAAGAGGCAAGGAAACAACATCTTGTCTACTACGTGAGTAAATCCTTATTTGATGCAGGAAATCGCTACAGCCAGCTCAAAAAGCTAGCACTAGCATTGGTTACAGCGGCCCGCAAGCTCCGGCCCTACTTCCAGGCCCATCAGGTCATAGTAATCACTTCATTCCCCATAAAAGCTCTCCTCCACAAGCCCGAGGTGTCAGGACGCCTCGCAAAGTGGGCGATTGAGCTCGGGGAATACGACATAGTCTTCAAACCTGCTACGGCCATTAAATAACATGACCTCGCTGACTTCATCGCTGAATTCTCACCTTCTATGCTTCCGGTCCCAGACTCAGAGGTTGATTTCCAAGGCTCAGCAGGAGGAACAGGAGAATGGACCCTACACGTCGACGGGTCCAGCAACGTGAGAGGGGCAGGAGTAGGCCTAGTCCTAACCTCCCCCACTGGTGAATCAGCATCAAGAGCGATAAGATGCAACTTCAAAGCTACAAATAATGAAGCCGAGTATGAGGCTCTAAATGCAGGCCTCTCACTCGCTAAGCAAATGGGAGCAGAGGAGATCCAGGTCTTCAGCGACTCCCAACTAATCATCAGTCAGGTCCAAGGTGATTACCAAGCCAAGGACGCCAGTATGATCATATACCTCACCGTAGCAAAGCGCCTGATCGAAAGATTCGAGAGCTGTAAGCTTATCCAAGTTCCCAAAGAACAAAACTCGCAGGCCGATGCCCTGGCTAACCTAGGGTCCTCCCTAGAAACCACTAGCCAGAGGAATATTCCCCTGCTGATACTCCAGTGGCCGGCAATAGACAAAGAAAGGAATCCCGAAGAAATGTCCGTCATCGACGAAGGAGAAACCTAGATGATCCCTATAATCGACTACCTTGTACGCGACCTCCTCCCTGAGGACCGAAGCGAAAGCCGAAAGATAAAAAGGCAAGCATCAAGATACTGCATCACCGAAGGAAAATTATACCAAAGGTCCTTTTCAGGACCGTACCTGCGATATCTCACCCCTAGGGAAGCGGCCCAGATCCTAGAAGAGCTCCATGAAGGAGAATGCGGATCTCACTCCAGCGGTCGAAGCCTAGTGCTCAGAGCCAGAAGAGTCGGCTATTACTGGCCCACGATGGCCAGTGACGCCCTCAGAAAAGCTAGGTCCTGCGATCAATGCCAGAGGCACGCCCCGATCTCCAACCTCCCTCTGGAGAACCTGAAGTCTCTAAGCTCTCCCTGGTCCTTCTGGAAATGGGGCATGGACATCGTCGGGAAATTCCCAATGGCACCGAGGCAAAAGGTATTCCTCCTCGTAATAACTGACTGCTTTACAGAATGGGTAGAGGCCGTGGCCCTAGCCACGATTACTACGGAGAAAATAAAGAAGTTCATATGGACAAACGTGATAACCCGCTTCGGCACGCCCCAAGAGATTGTCACAGACAACGGGCCCCAGTTCACGAGCCACGGCTTCAAAGAGTTATGCCAAGAGTGGAACATCAATCTCTCCTTCTCCTCACCTCAGCACCCACTTTCAAACGGCTAGGCCGAATCTACAAACAAAACCGTGCTTAACATGATCAAGAAACGCCTGGAGAAAGCCCACGGACGCTGCGCAGAAGAGTTACACGGAGTCCTCTAGGCTTATCGGACCACTCCGAAAACAGCCACGCAAGAGACTCCATTCTCACTTATCTACGGCATGGAATCCGTAATACCCACGGAGGTACACGTCAGAACAACTTTCTCCGGACCCATCTCCCAGGAGGAAAACAATGAATTGTTGACCCTAATCCTGGACCTACCCGACGAAAAAAGAGAGTCTGCTCGCCTAAGGAACATTTCCTATCAACAGAAAGTGGTCAGGAGCTACAACAAGAAAGTTAGGACCAGAACCTTCCAGCAAGGAGACTGGGTCCTGCGACGAGTCGGCGACCATACTAAAGACAAATCTGCAGGGAAGCTGGCCCCATGTTGGGAAGGCCCCTACAAAATAATTGGAGTGCAGGGGGCAAAAGCCTACAAGCTGCAAGACAGCAAAGGAAAGGTCCAACTTAATTGCTGGAACGCCCTGCACCTCAAGCTCTACCATTTCTAATTAGATTTCCGGATTGGGTTTTCTACAAATACCTAACTATCTATATATTTTAAGTGCATTGGTTTTCTGCTCCTATGTATGCTAAAAACGTCTACGGACTAAGCCTATATAACATATTTTAGTTCCGACTAAAGGACCCACAGAAACTCCACTGAATTTAAAAGGGGCATACTAGCTGGATCGGACCCCAAGGGGCACCTCGATCCTGGCGAACCCTACATCTACGTGACATGTTTAACATACAAAACCACCAAGCGAGACCAGGCCCCAAGGAGCACCTCGGTCCTAGCAAAACTCGCATCTACGTTACACGTTTCACATATAAAGATAATTGGGTATGCGAATTGGAACAGGCTTGATCAACCTTAATACAATGTCGACAATATATCAGCCCCTGCGTAGAGGCCCCAAGCCGTAATCTACAAGGGGGCCACACGTACTAGTGCATTAATCCCTGCATCAAACACGCCCGAGCTAAACAAGATGCAGGGGGCATGATGTATAACTGCAGAGTACTGAGATCAGCCCCATGGTTTCAGGGAGCAGACGGTGCACAAAACCCCGGGAGCACTTCTATCCTACTTATCCAGACGTTGAAAGTAGCAAGTCTGGTACGTGGCTCACTACTTCCTAGTAGACCCACCCCAGCACAAACATATAAGACTGAGAGTGGCTTTTTGCATAAAGCAGAGTGCATCATTACAGGATCTCGATAGTGGCCCAAGTGGCAGAATGCGAATCCTTACCCGAGATCGGTAGTTGCCTACCTAAGGGAGGCAGAATACGATCTCAATGAAAATAGACCTCAGGGCCCCAAATGTTCAAATGTTCAAAATTCCGAATTTTACATTTTTACATAAGATCGGTAGTGGCCCACCTAAGGGGGGCAGAATACGATCCCGATAACAACAGGCCTCCGGGCCCCGAATGTTCAAAATCCCAAATTTTTTATTCTCACTTGAGATCGGTAGTGGCCTACCTAAGGGAGGCAGAATACGATCTCAAAAATAGCGGCCTCAGGGTCCCCGATGTTCAAAATCCTGAATTTTACATCTCTTATCTACTCACCTCCGGGTCCAGGTCAAGCACCTTAGAATCTACTCAAAAAACCTCAGGGTTCTGAATAATTATCCTTGTAATATAGGAAAGACCCCAGAGTCCCAAGCTACCGACTTGGACTTTTAAAGTCCAATACTTAACCTCAGGGTTAAATTATGAACCTCCGAGTTCCTAGTTTACATTTCTGGCCCTCGGGCCCAGCCATAGACCTACATGCCTAAGAAAATATTCGGGCCGGAGCATTGAGCCTCTGGGCTCAATCAGAATCTCCAGGCCCAGGCGACGAGCCTGTCAATTCAGAACTACGAGTTCCTGCTTCCACGAAGAAACCTCTTATCTCCACGTCTGAGTGAGAAAATGCAGGGCCCAATCAGAGATCTCAGGATCTAAGCAGGGTCCTAAGATTCCTCCAAAGACCCTCGGATCCTAAATATTGAGAGCTACGAGTTCTACATTGCCTATCCCTGAACTCTGAATCTACCGTAGTATGCTGCCGAGGACTGACCTCAAGACAACCAAAGCTGGTATCCTAAAGCACTTGGTGGAATCTACGCCATATTTAAGCTAAACAGTCCTATAAGGACCCTAAGGACAAAGGAAGTTTTCTAGTTCTCCAGAACCCTCAGTTCTCTATCACCCCTCAAGAAAGGACCTAGGACCCTCTCCTCAAACTACTTAACCACCCGAAAGAAGGAGGCAGGAAATCATGCCAAGAATATAGAAGCAAAGCATGAGATTTTCAAGAAAAAGACGCAGATCATTATTATTAAGGACAATCGAAAGAAAACAAAGACTTCACCTTGCCACAAAAGAATCTACAAGGGGTACATAATAATAAAGCAACAAAAAGCAAAAGATAGAAACGAGAAAATCCAAGCCTAAACCCCCCCCCCCCCTGGAAAGGGTGCCCGAGGAATTCCTCCAGCGCAGCTTCCTCCTCCTAAGAACAGCAGTCGACGGTACTCCCCTACAACTACAAGATCCCAACGGCTGGTTGATATCACTAAAATGTTTAACCCTAAGTGAATTACTCTCTCAAATAAGAGGTTCAGTTGTAGTACTTAGGGATCGAATCCACAGGGAACTAAGGAATACAATAGATATAATCTAAATGATTATGCTAGGTTGAAAAGGTTTAAAATAGTAAAGTTGCAGTTTATAAGCAATGGTAAGTTGCTTAAGAGAATGGATTTCAGGTTTGAAACAATAAAAGAAAATAGTTAGATTCAAGGTTGCTATTCAGATAATCAGGATTATAATGCTACAAATGTTTTAATGAATTGCTTGCAAGATATATGAGAACTTTGATTCTTAGATAGATCTAATAGCAGTCGCTAAATAGACACATCCATTGATCTTATTGCCATCAATATCGACCGATGTTTTGACAGCGATATCAGACGATATGGGCTGCTGTCGATCGATCGATAAGGTTGAATCAAATATGTGTTCACCAAGATCATAAAACGGCTCTCGCACAACCCTAGAGGATCTAAGGTTATGCCAAATGATTTCAGGACAATGATAAACAAGTTAAATCACATCCATGATCATACTCTTGGTAGCTACTCTAGAGTAAGCATTAGGGTTCATTTGGATAATGAATATCAACAATTCAACATTCCATAGTTGGGGCTAATCCCTCATAACTATTTGAACCCTAAATCTAACAAAGAGATCTACTCAGACATAACTGAGAGATTCATAACAACTAGGTAATAATAGAAACTAATAGATAGAGGATTGAACTTTTGGTTCTTGGAACAACAAATCTCTTTGTGTGTTTCCTCTAGATCTAGAATTCTATAACCTTTTAGAAATTAAGATGAAAAGAAATACTTTATAGAATAGAACAAAGTAACAAGAAAAGTGTGCAAAGCTTTTCAAGTACAAAATGTATCAAAAGGTATTAGAAACAGTAAAAGCATGTAAAAGCACACCTTGCCAAACACAAAGGCAAAAACTATAAATAAGAGTTCCAGTAGATTAAAAAACTCGTCGGGGGGCATCTTTGTAATATTGGGAAGACTTGGGCTTCAAGTCGACCAAGTTGAACTTGTTCTCCACGCATCATATCGATCGATGGTACATGGTGTACATCGATCGATGGAGTATCTCGACTTCATCTTCAATAGAAGCGTCATCGATCGATTACACAGGGTGTGTATTGATCGATATGTGTCCTCATTATCTGATCTTCATAGTCATCTCGGAAAATTCTCCTTTAAGCTCCAAAAGAGCACCTAAATCATTATTTTACTCCAAAGTGCTCCTGAACCTGAAAACATACCTAATAGACTCCAAAACATATATAAACCTCGTAAAAACATATCAAAACCATGGCTAAAAGCGGGTCAAAATCATGGTCTATCAACTCCCCCAGACTTAACCTTTTGCTTGTCCTCAAGCAAACCATTAGTCTATTTTGGAAGAAGTTTTAAAAACAGTAGGGATTTAATAAAATCTTTTAGCTCTAAAATCATTACTTCTACTTTTTTGCAAGCCACATCTCATATTGCTAACTACAGAAGTATATTATACCATATCCTAGCTTAGCAACCAAATATATCTAGCCAATCAACTTAAACAATCCTGTCTGTCTATCCCCTCTACTGATTTCATTTATGCATAAAATAAAGGTGTAGGCTTTACCTTGGGAGTATCGATCAAAGAACACTTGGATTCAACTCATGCAAGTTTCAGGCATTCTCATCCTGGTTCCTTTTCTCTCTTTATCCCCCTTCTCTGAATCCCAAACTTTCTTTTCTTTTATGTCAATCCCAATGAACAACTAATGTTCATCTTATTGATCTTTCAACTTTCGTAGTCTCTTTTCGACAAAGTGTAGGCGAATAGTGGGGTCATAGGTAATGTACCTCTCCCTATGCCTCTCAGGAATTCATCTCAATCTTTTATATTCTAGGGATGCCAAAGGAAGGAGAGAAGGAAACCAAAATTTTTGAGACTTTCACCTTCCAGACTTGCATGAGGATTCCGATCCCTTGTATACCAAGCCCCAAGAAAAGCAATAGATGTCAGGTTAGGTTGGAAATCAGCTTTGGTTCTTCCAAACAATCATGAAAAGTGTTGTCATAGGATGATCGGTGATCCACTTTAGCATCTATAGTACTTTTTGCAATCAACAATTCTAAGAATGGTGCTAAAGAGTAGTAAGATAAAAAGCAAAAGAAAAAAAATTTATAAAATTTTTGTCCCTTTCTTGACTCAATAAAACCAATTTTTGAAAACTTTGTAATCAAAAGGTAAAGTAGCATCAGTAATCACTCCCCCCAGACTTAAATCATACACTGTCCTCAGTGTATAACTAGTCGGAGTTAGAGCATAAGAAATAATAAATGTGTAACTGATATCGAAATTGTGAACGATATACCTGACCGATGTTCGTATCGATCGATGGTGAGTCACTTCCATCGATCGTCATGGAT
The DNA here is from genome assembly GCA_932364175.1 of Eruca vesicaria subsp. sativa. Taxonomy (NCBI): domain Eukaryota; kingdom Viridiplantae; phylum Streptophyta; class Magnoliopsida; order Brassicales; family Brassicaceae; genus Eruca; species Eruca vesicaria. The sequence continues at coordinate 26,893 of CAKOAT010197154.1, read as the reverse complement.
AGGGTTATGTCGGGCGATGTAGACAGGGTCTCATCGGTCGATAGAGGTAATGATCGTATAGCTATGTTCCTAAAAACAAATAAAACGAAAGTAATGAGTAAAAATAAAACAAAACTAAATAAGAAAATACCTAACAGTGGGTTGCCTCCCACTTAGCGCTTATTTAAAGTCATTTACCTAGACTATGGAGGTATGGTGGCTAGTGAGGTGGGTTGTAGGTACTTGTTGGGAAACAAGTATCCTCCTTGTCTTGTGATTCATCAAACCAGGAAGTTAAAATGCTTCTTGTGGCGTTCTCGCTTCTGGTCATACTTCAGTTTGGATCCTTTCTAACCACTCTTCTAGGCTGGAAATGCTGTACTGATGATGCCCAAGCATGTTGTAGATGTGTTATGCATTCAGCTGCGTGGTGTCGTGGTGTGGGATCTCGTTGGTCGATTCTGGAGGTATCATATCGGTCGATGTGTTGTTGGCTTCATCGATCGATGGGGATGGGTTAGGTCGGCTGGCGAGCTGTCTTTTAATATCTGCTACCTCCTCTTGAATATCCTCCACTGTGCACTGTAATCCTTTGACGTCACTGTGTACTGGGAACCAATAGCTGTCCAGTAATCTGTAATCTTCGTCTCCACAAACTCAATAGATTTGTAGATATCTCTTGTGGTTGCTTCTAGTTCTTCTCTGGTACAGTATTCTGGTGCGCGTGTACCGATCGATGGTCTGGGTGAGTCATCGATCGATAGCCTTTGTAAGTGACTCTCGATAGGTGCGTCAAAGGTTGTGTCGATCGATGTTGATGGTTCTGCATCGGTCGATGGTCGTCTCTGAGATTCGAGTTGGGCACGCAATTTGGTGACTTCTTCTTGTAAGGCTTCTCTTTCTTTTCGTTCTAAGTCATTGCTAGACGTAATCCATTGAAGTCTCGATATGACTTTCTCCTGTTCTAGGCCCAATCCTGCTTTCTCCTAGTTGTGTTCACTGGTCCTCTCATCCAGCATATCTCTGACCTCTGCTTCTGTGAAGAGCTTGCATTCTAGAACTCCTTTAGCATATTGTTCAGCATGCTTCGGTAAGCAAAAACAAGAGCGCCCAAATAGTGAGGCTCTTTTCAGTAGCTTCTCAATGTCTTCTTTGCAGACATAGATGATATCTCCGTTGACCTCTCTGGCATAACCAGCTTCATCTCTGTAGACACCAAATTCGTCCTTCTTTTCCCAGGAGAAACGACGAACGTCGTGCTTGAAAGCTCTCTTCCCAATCTCGCGGTGAATATCGATCGATACTCGTCGCCATGGATCGATCGATGCTCGCTGAAATTGGTGCTGGTCGTTAGGGTAGCCGGATGGTTGGGTATAGGGGTTGACTGGTCCATTGGCCATTTGAAGGATGTCTGCAATGTCTTCTATCTAGTGCTCGTGAATGATTCTTCCATCTAGTGCTCGTGCATGACCTTCTGGATCCTTGAAAATACCATATGCATCCGGAATTAGTTTTGTATAATCGAAAGTATGTGTTTGTGCCTCGAATGGTGTTGATGTGGTATCGGTCGATGGTTGGACTGGTACATCGGTCGATTGTTTGTGGAACATGTCAGTCGATGGCTGGTGCTCCGTGTCGGTCAATACGGGTGCTTCAGGTCGGATCGCTGATGGTAGAGGTGCTGTATCTACTGCAAAACTCTCATGATAGCTGCTCTCCTAGCTTCCAGTCGAGTAATCTCCGTCTCGTGGTTCGTGTGGGATATAGACTTGTGCGCAGTAGGGTTCGTCGCTCGTTGATTCGAAACGTCGTTTGAGCGATCTGGGTTGGGGTATATCGGTCGATGGGGAAAGGGTTTCATCGATCGATGGGCGGAAGATGAAAGATGGCAGAGGAAGTCTGACTTCGTCTTCTCGAAGAAATCTATACTCTGTGGCTCGTTCCTCTTCATAATCTGCATCGTACTCCTCCTGAGTAGTGATGCTAGCTAACTCGGGCATGCAATGATCGTTATCCCAATCATTGGTGCCAAAATCGCCGTCTGGAAACTCTTACTCGATCTTCTGGAATAGCATATCGACTGATGACCATATGTATTCATCGGTCAATTCTAGTCGGCTGGTATCGGTCGATGGTAGAAGACTATCATCGGTCGATGGATCTGGATCGGTTTCATACTCGGCCATGGAATCATACTTGTGGGCACATAAACATATTGCTACGAGTGTTGGGTTCTTCATCCTTGGAAACTTGATGACTGGAACAGGGTTGTACTGGATGGTAGGGTTGATGAGAGTTAGACATAGCTTGTTGGATTTGAGATCAAAAACGGCTCCAACTGTGTCTAAGAAGGCTCTTCCAAGTAATAGAGAAGTCTTGAAGTTGAGCTTGTTGGCTAGGACAGGGAAGTCTGTAGGAATTAGGGCATCTCCAATCTGTACCTCAAGGTTTCTAACTATTCCTCCAGAGTTCTGCTGAGAACAATCAACAAAGATGAATGATTCTTCAGTAGGCTCAATCTTCAGACCTAGCTGGTCTGCCATAAGCTTGGGAGGATGCTGACTCCAGATCCTTTATCACATAGGGCACGAGGGAACTCAACACATCTGATGGAACAGGGTATTGTGAACTTCCCTAGATCGCTCTTCTTCTCCACTGTGGTCTTCTTCTTTAGACTGTCTCTAACTTGATGAAACATCCTCCTTATGTGTTCTCCTGTCTCTCTTGTTTCTCTGAAAAACATCCACAATCTGTGTGAAAAGTAGGCTTCTTCAAAAGGTTTCTCTTTAGGTATTCTGAGAACTCTTTCTCTGAAGCTTGACAATTCTTTCTCATTAGCTTCCCTTTATAAGGCTTAGGTATCTTCTCTTTCCTTTTTCTGAGAACTCTTCCATTAGTTTCCTTTTCTATCTCCATGGACTCAAAGATATCCGTGGGTATCTCCAAGATGGCTTTCTGAGGGCTTCTAGTAGTGTAATACTGCTCCCGGAATGCGTCAATGTGTGCACCATCTATCTTGGGGAGTTGCACTCGGAGTTGGGGTACCGTGTATCGGGCGAAACTGACTGGAGTGCGTCGGTCGATATTATGGTCTTCCTGTTGATCGATAGGAGGGTGATCATGTCGGTCTATAATGTGCGGATCGATCTTGACAGGGACGGGCGGATGTGGGTGACGTGCTGCGAAGGCTTCTGAGGCATAGTCTGGAGGGTACTGCACTCGTACGGGTATTCGTCTAAGTCCATCGATCGACACTCATCAAAGTCTATCGATCGATGTACATGGGAACGTATCGGTCGATGATCAGGTGGTGATATCGATCGGTAGTAGTCGCGAACGAAGTCTCTCTCATCATCAGATTGCTGAATCTCTTCTACTACCTCTTGCCAAAATTCATCATCCAAGACAGCATTGATGTTATGGTTGTTGGCAAGCTCCTGCTTCTTTAGGGCTTCTACTATCTGAAACACCTGAGTCTCCAGCTACTTCATATGGGTGTTTAAAGCATCTAGCTTTGTTTGGAGGGTGTTGTAGACGGAGTCGATCTTCCCATTGAAGTCTGTGTGGAGTTTCTGCTAACTCTCAAGGACCTTGTCAAGCATCTCTTCCAGTTTAGTATCTTGGGTGGGTGGGTGTGGGTTGGAGTAGAATGAGTTTACATAGCTCCTGTTGTTGTTGTTGGGGTTACTGCTTCTGAAGGTGTTAGGCTGTGGGAACCGTAAATAAGGAAACTTCGGGTAAACCCTAAGTTTCCAGAGGAACCGGCTATCTGCAGAACCGCACAACGATAATTAAGAAAATGATGAACTTTAAAATTAAACAGATTATGAATGAGATTGAGAGCAAGAAGGTTCTTATTCCGAATCTGCGTAAGAACTGGTACAAAGAGAGTAGCCGAAACTCTAAAAGTCTAAGAACGAAAAAACCCTAGTTGAGACGCAGCTCGCTAACAGAAAACGAAAATATTCTTAAATGCTAATTTTAGTGGTGAAAGCTCTGAAAATCGTGTCCCAGCTTCTGTCCCATGCCTCTTGCTTATATACTCTCTCTTAGGCGGTTTTAGTCTTTCCATTTCGCCCGAAATCGAGTTTATCGGGAATTTTCCATTTCTCTTGATCCTTCCTTTTCTCTCGCGGAAATCTTCTATTTATCTTCAAACTTGCCTTTTGTCTTCAAACTTGACATTTATCTTCCTTCTGCGAGTAAACCATCAAAATGTTATCGTGTCTTCGGGTTTGATTTCGTTAATATCACGAGATGGGTTTTTATCGTATTTTAGGACCTTTCGGGCCATTGTACGATAAAATCCGTTTTACGACTTTATACGAGAACATTTCCTGATCCGATGCCGTTTTTTACGATTTTCTCTACTTTTTTTTCTTAAAAACGTGTATTTTATGATTTAACCGAAAATATCGAATAAATCGTATAGTTTAGGCAATGTTCGGTGTTTCGTTTAACTATTGCGGTTTTATACGATTTCCTCGAGTTCTTTCCGAGAAAACAAAGTTTTACGGTTTTTATCGTAAAACTCGAGCGATAGGTCGGATCGAGACGAAAAGGGAGACATTTTGACATGGTCCGGAGCACGACCGTGTCGAAGGTCGTAAGCACTGATTTGGGGATACGGGAGATCGAGGCTCGGGATGGTTGATTCGACGTACGGCAAACCGGGCCGGACCGGTCCGGCTAGCTGGTCGGTGAACCGTCCGGGAAGCTTCTAGTTCGCCCAACGGCGAACTAGCCGGGACGGGGCTAATTCGCCGTTGGGTGAACTAGCCGGGACGATGCTAGTTCGTGTTTTACGGCGGTTTCGGTTTTTCGCGGTTTTGTAAAACGGTCCTTTGAGTTTTTTAAAACGATTCTTCGAGTTTTATAAAATGATTCTTGAGTTTTATAAAACGATTCTCGAGTCTTATAAAACGATTCTTTGAGTTTTATAAAACGATTCTTTGAGTTTTATAAATCGATTCTTCGAGTTTTGTAAAACGATTCTCGAGTTTTATAAAACGATTCTTCGAGGTTCATAAAATGATTCTTGAGTTTTATAAAACGATTCTCGAGTTTTATAAAACGACTCTTCGAGTTTTATAAAACGATTCTCGAGTTTTATAAAACGACTCTTCGAGTTTTATAAAACGATTCTTCGAGTTTTATAAAATGATTCTCGAGTTTTATAAAATGATTCTTCGAGTTTTATAAAATGATTCTCGAGTTTTATAAAACGATTCTTTGAGTTTTATAAATGATTCTCAAGTTTTATAAAATGATTCTCAAGTTTTATAAAATGATTCTTGAGTTTTATAAAACGATTCTTTGAGTTTTATAAACGATTTATTTTATATTTCTACTGGGAGTTTTGGCTGTTGATTCCGTCGTACCGATTTTGACCCCAACAGTTAGCCCCCAGTTCGTAAGAATCGTTTGAGTTCTTGCGAGCGGATCGAGCTTGTTTGGCGAGTTTGGTAGAATTAGGCGGAACTTTAATCGCCAAAAGTCCAAAGGTGAATAGTAAAATTTTTCTTATAAGTATATGGAGTAAATTTTTGAATTCTTTACTTCACCTTTCATAACTTGTCCAAGAAACTTTCTCTCTACTTCCTTTGAATCTATTTCTCCCTAAGTTTTCAGGTATGTTTTCAAAAAGAAGAACTCGTTCCTCAACCAGCTCTGACTCTCGTAACTCCGAAGGATCGAGCTCGCAACCTCGAGTTTTGGTTCCCAAGGAGGAATGCTCGTTTCCTTCGATCGATCCGGCAGATCGTGCGGATTTTTGGCCTTTGGGAGACGAGTCGGGATCCGCTAGGCCTGGGATTTGGGTCCCAGCTATGTCGGAGGCTGATCAAGCATCCGGACATCCGAACTTGGTTCCTCCTAACAGTATTGAGTTCATGCGAGAATTTTACCAAGTTCCAGAAGCGGTCGAGTTTCGCCTTCCACTTGCCGGGGAGAGCGACAAGGCTGCGCCTGATGGCTCTTTTACGTGCTACAACACCTTTTTGCAGCAATGCCACTTGTGGTTTCCGATCCCGGAGGTCATTGTTCGATAACTTCATAGGCTGGGATTATCGATCAGTCAGTTGACTCCCCCTAGTTTAAAACAACTCGTTGGTCTTTTGACGCTGAGCTACGAGCAGGGAATCATCCTCAGCGTTGACCATCTCGAAGGTCTACTGAAACCTATGGAGATGACGCAAAGGATCACTTTGTACCCTCGTGAAGGAATTGTCACTGGTTGTTCATCGATCTCTCCTTCTTGGAAGAAAAATTTCTTCTATGTTCGCATTGATAGTGCGTCGGTCGAGGAGGATTGCATCCCGTTTTTCACGACCGTATGGGGTTGGAAAGGTACGTGATTCGAGTTCATACAAATTTCCTCCTTTTGCTGCCCTTTTTTTTTATTCGTTTTCGTTTTCCGCAGAGACCAACCCTTTACCTCCGCATCCGGTAGATCTCCCGAATATCACTGACTTACTTAAGCGCGGGGAAGTTGGCTGGGGCAGTTTTTCTCCGCAGCGTGTCCGCCGGGCGGTTGCTCTCTCCCGATCTCGGCTTTTTGCGGATTCTCCGAGTTATGGAGAGGATCCGTTTATAGGAGAATTTATCCCATACGTTCCCTCAATGAGGAGAAGCGGGTCGAGATTCCGAAGGGATAAAAATCCGGTTGTTGAAGATGACGATTATGAACGTGCGGCCTCTCCTGACAATATTCTCAAGGACTTCCTTGATAGTCAAGCGGAAGAAGGTGTCTGGACGAAAGAGGGCGGATGGTCGACCTCCCATTTTCGGGGCGTTGATCATGATCAAGTCCCGGAGTTTACTAGAGGGTCTGAGCAAGCTAAAGAGGTATGTGTGTTTATTTTTTTTTGAGAAATTTTATCATCGGATGATTTCGCTTAATTCTTTTCTTTGGCAGGGTTTTCTTGTCATGAGCCGGGCCCTAGACAGCCGTAGTGCTGAAGCTCGTCTTGCCGAGTTTCGAGTAGATATGGCCGAAAAAGAAGTCGCTCATCTTCGGGCGGAGGCTGAGGCTAACAAAGCCGAAGAAACAATTGAGAGGGAAATAGCTCGCGTGAGGGATGAGTGTGCAGCTAGATCTTGCCGCGCCAAGGAGCTTTCTGACCAAAAACTCCATCGTGCTCGTCGTGCAGGCAAAAGAGAGGTTGCTGCTGAGATGAAGGCCCGTCGTGAGCGATTTACAACTGGCTGTTTGGATGCTGAAGTTGCCCTACGGGTGCATGGTGATTATCGCGAATGTCGCGGTGTCGTTCATGGGTTGTCCCTTACTCAGAACGAAGGGTATTCGTTTACTGAAGAATATTCCGCACGACTAGGGCATGTGGCTCAGAAGAAAGGCATGCAGCCCGAACTTTTTGATCTTAGGGCGCGCATGTGGGATCAGTGGAACCCCATTGTGGTGTTGCCGGATTCGGCCGAGGTCGGACCCGGGATCTCGGCTGTAGAGGGCGAAGTTGACCAGTCCGCATTTGATGACTTCAATGTGTGATGTTATTGTTTTTATGATTTCGTTGTTGTTTTTCCGGGACTGGCCGTTGGTGGCTTTGAATCCCTACCGCCGGGTTGGTGTGTATTTGTGGACGTTTTAAGAAGAAATTTTTTTCTAAGTATGAAATTCGCATTTCGTTTTTAGATGTAGAAGGAAGAATACGAGTTGTCATCTCGCATCTAACTCTTGGTGTAAATCGTCCGTTTCGTTAACTCGGAAGGTTTCGATTTTCGCGAGTGTTTAGATGTGGGCGAAGAGACATGCCTTTAGGATCTCGATTCATGCCTTGAGACGTTAGCGACCAGTGTGCTGGGTTTAGGGCAAGACCTAGGTTTACTTTCGGATTGAGGCTATGTGATGACTAGTCGGCTTTCGTTTTGCCTGTTGCAATTTTAACCTGACTCCATACCGATTTAGAATCCGCGATAGGTTCTCGGCTTATACGATTCGTATGGATGGAATCGAGCATCTCACCAGGAATAATTTCTAAGTTGTCTGGAAGTGCTGACCAAAAATTTGGATTTCTTTTATAGCGCGCTATTTTATCCTAGTCGGATGTATGCGGACCGATAGGTCGATGCGTTTGTTTAGGACGGTTAGCGTGCTCGACGGGGCCAATCGCCGAGCGTTCGTGCTTTTATAGTCGAGGACGGACTTGGGGAAATATTTTTCTTGAGAATTTAGGCGACGTCTGGCCGGTTCTTTCCGAAAATATTTTGATGTGCAAGTTTTATAGAAACGATTAAGTAGTTGTTATTGCGGAAGCGATTTTCCGGATGTTTGGAACTCTTTTTTTGCGTTTTCGATAGTAGCGGAGATTTTTATAATATTCCAACTTTGCCTTTATTAAGAATTTCAAAAAAAATTTCGATTACAAAGCGAAAGTTTTATAAAAATTTGGGAGTATACGAATACTCGTATACTCACCCACTCCCCCCCCCCGTTTTGGAAGGGGGGATAGCTGAACTCGTCTTTAGGCGAGCTGCCTACGTACTCCTTTCGGAAATCAAGCCATCTCGTAGTTCTGATTATGTGTGCGAGTATGCTTACTCGGCTGTCGCAGACTTTTCGATCACTTCAGTCGTTGGATCGATGTCTTTCTCCGGGCTTTTTCCCTCCGGCTGGGTAGAAGCGATGGGTGCGGAGATTTGCTGTTTCCCGACCGTTACTTGTTTTGGATCGTCTTCCGCGGGCGGTGGCGCGACCTTTGCCCGTTTTGGTTTCACGATTGCGACCGCCAATTGTCTCAGCTTGTGTTCGGCCAGGAAGTAGGATCGTGATTATCTTTGGAATCCCCAAATTGCTGCGATTCCCGTGGGAGTCGGGAATTTGATGCCTAAGTGATACGTCAATAGAACCGCCTTCATGGAATTTATCCAAGGCGTTCCCATGATCACATTGTAGATGGCCGGGAAATCGACTACCGCGAAGTTGACGATTTTCGTCACTTCTTTCGCTGCGACCAGTAGTCGGATTGATCCCAAGGTCATGGACGTCTCTCCGGAGAAACTGGTCAGTGGTTTTGGAATTGGCTCGACTTCCGAGAGATCAATTCACATGCGTGCTAGCGTGTTGCGGAAGATCACGTTGACGGTACTTCCGCTATCGACCATGATTCGAGCAACTTCTAAATCGCTTATCACTAAGTCGATGACAAGGGGATCAGCGTGAGGTTGGTCGATTCCGCTGGTTTCAGCGTCGTCGAATGAGATTACCCCTTTCGGAGAGTCATCCGTCGGCACCTTCCAACTCGAGCTGGTTTCGGCTTTACGTTGGTAGGATTTGATTGATGAGACGGTGTCGTTGTAATATTGCGATTCACCGATAATCATGTTGATTTTTCGGCGGTTAGCGTCGTTACCCTTCTCACCTTGTCTTCGTCCGCGTTTTTCGCCCGACTGTTTCCCTTGAGGCGGGGTTTCTGCTCGCGAGTTCCTGTCGTTTTTCGGGAGACGGTCCGAGTCGAGGATGAGATCTTTGATGCTGGATATTTAGAGAGTTCTCCTGCGATCAGTTTTGCAGCAAGTCTGGCGCCGAGAACTTTGCAGTTCACGGTGGAGTGTCCACGGGTTTGGTGGAGGTGGCAGAAAGTATTTTCATCGTAATTCGAATTTGTTGTCCACGTGTTACCCGTAGTTCGTCCTTGCTCTGATACGGAGTTAATGGCGTAGTTATGAGCCCCTTGGAGATCCTGTCCCTTGTGATGGACGAACTTGTCGTTACGAGAATTCCTCTTTTTCTGCTTCTGCTCGGACGCGTTATCCTTTGCGGACGTTTTCGTCGGCTTATGTTTTTCAGACATGATTTTTGTCTCCTCTTCGATGGTTATGTAATTAGTAGCCTTATGGAGCGCATCTCGGATCGTCCGCGGTTTCTCGAGAGTTATCCATTTGCGGAATTTTGATTTAAACCAGAGCGATTTTCTTAACGCGTCGATGGCGGCTTTGTCGCTAATTCCACTAACCCTAGCCATGACGAGTTTGAACCTACTCATGAAGTCGCGAGAGATTCGTCCTCCTTCTGCGCGAAGCCCCAGAGGTCGGTGTCGGAGGTTTCCGGGTTAATGAACATCGAGTATTGCTTCAGGAATTCTGAAGCAAGTCGGCGGAAACTTCCGATATAATTTCGCCTAAGTTTGGTGAACCATTCGAGCGCTGCTCCTTATAGGTTTTCGACGAAGGGACGGCAGTAGCCTGCGTCCTTTTCGTGGTCCTTGAGTTTGGCTCGTCCCATGGTGATCTAGAATGCATGTAGGTGTGCTTTGGGATCAGACATCCCGTCGTAAGTCGGCACCTTAATTTTTCCGGGATTGGGCAGTTTGACCTCGGTGATGTGAGCCGTGAAGGGCGTTTTCCGAGATTCGTACAGTAGCCGATCGATTTCGGGTGCGGTGCTGGTAGCGTGATGAATATGAGATTTCACTGCTTTTACCGCTGCGGCCGATTTAGAGATGTATTCGCGGAGATCGCGAATCTCGGTCAGATTGCCAGCAGTTTTCCGACCTTGTCGGCGTTTGCTGCGAGTAACCGAAGATCGCTCCTCGGCAGCTTTTGCGTATCGCGCAAAGTCGAGTTCCTCCTCGTCTCCAGTAAGAGAACGTTCGCGAGAAGACTCCGGTAGAGGACTTTGAGTTTTTCTTCTCCTAGGATGGACGTCAGCGTTTTCGTACGATGAATCGCCCTGGTTGCTTGTCTCCAGGTTAACTCTTTCGATGCTGTCGCCCTCGGTCTCCTGTTCGTGAGTAGGAGGTTCCTCCGATTCGTTTAGCGTCGCGTCAAGGTTATCTTTTCCAGAATCCTTCTCCGGTAAGTTACCCTGCTCAGTTCTGGGACGATCCGTAGGAGCGCCGAAATCGAGCCTCCTTCCGCGGATCTTAGTAGTTCTGCGGGGGCGAATTGCTCGGGTTTTCGCGGTTAGGGTTTCAACCCGTTTTGCGAGCGAACCGATAAGCTTTTCCTGCTCTTCCGATTTTTTGTTAAAATCGGAAAGCATATTTTCGATGGTCTCGGCGTTAGCGTTTGTAGCGTTGGTCGCGGACGCATCTTGTGGTGGTGGTGTTTCAACGTTTTCGCGTTCGTTGCGAGTTTGGTTGTCACCAGTCATCGTTTCTTCGTTGGACATGTTGCGGTTTCGGTGTAAGATAGATCCGACCCCCCTCCTTCTAGCGCCAAACTGTGGGAACCGAAATCCACCTACTGTCACTAAATCGTAAATAAGGAAACTTCGGGTAAACCCTAAGTTTCCAGAGGAACCGGCTATCTGCAGAACCTGCACAACGATAATTAAGAAAATGATGAACTTTAAAATTAAACAGAGAATGAATGAGATTGAGAGCAAGAAGGTTCTTATTCCGAATCTGCGTAAGAACTGGTACAAAGAGAGTAGCCGAAACTCTAAAAGTCTAAGAACGAAAAACCCTAGTTGAGACGCAGCTCGCTAACAGAAAACAGAAATATTCTTAAATGCTAATTTTAGTGGTGAAAGCTCTGAAAATCGTGTCCCAGCTTCTGTCCCATGCCTCTTGCTTATATACTCTCTCTTAGGCGGTTTTAGTCTTTCCATTTCTCCCGAAATCGAGTTTATCGGGAATTTTCCATTTCATTCTCCCACGGAAATCTTCTATTTATCTTCAAACTTGCCTTTTGTCTTCAAACTTGACATTTATCTTCCTTCTGCGAGTAAACCATCAAGACGTTATCGTGTCTTCGGGTTTGATTTCGTTGATATCGCGAGATGGGTTTTTATCGTATTTTAGGACCTTCGGGCCATTTTACGATAAAATCTGTTTTACGACTTTATACGAGATCGTTTCCTGATCCGATGCCGTTTTTTTACGATTTTCTCTACTTATTTATTAATAACGTGTTTTTTATGATTTTAACGAAAAATATCGAATAAATCGTATAGTTTAGGTAATGTTCGGTGTTTCGTTTAACCATTGCCATTCTATACGATTTCCTCGAGTTCTTTCCGAGAAAACAAAGTTTTACGGTTTTTATCGTAAAACTCGAGCGATAGGTCGGATCGAGACGAAAAGGGAGACATTTTGACATGGTTCGGAGCACGACCGTGTCAAAGGTCATAAGCACTGAATCGGAGATACGGGAGATCGAGGCTCGGGATGGTTGATTCGACGTACGGCAAACCGGGCCGGACCAGTCCGGCTGGCTGGTCGGTGAACCGTCTGAGAATCTTCTAGCTCGCCCAACGGCGAACTAGCCGGGACGAGGCTAGTTCTTCGTTGGGAAAACTAGCCGGGACGAGGCTAGTTCTCCGTTGGGCGAACTAGCCGGGACGTGGCTAGTTCACCCAACGGCGAACTAGCCGGGACGATGCTAGCTCGCGTTTTACGGTGGTTTCGGTTTTTCGCGGTTTTGTAAAACGGTCCTTCGAGTTTTATAAAACGATTCTTCGAGTTTTATAAAATGATTCTTGAGTTTTATAAAACGATTCCTTGAGTTTTATAAATTAATTCTTCGAGTTTTATAAAACGATTCTCGAGTTTTATAAAACGATTCTTCGAGGTTTATAAAATGATTCTCGAGTTTTATAAAATGATTCTCGAGATTTATAAAACGATTCTTCGAGTTTTATAAAACGATTCTTGAGTTTTATAAAACGATTCTTGAGTTTTATAAAACGATTCTCGAGTTTTGTAAAACGATTCTTTGAGTTTCATAAAACGATTCAGAAGTTTTGTAAAACGATTCTCGAGTTTTATAAAACGATTCATTGAGTTTTATAAAACGATTCATTGAGTTTTATAAAACGATTTTTCTTATATTTCTACTGGGAGTTTTGGCCGTTGATTCCGTCGTACCGATTTTGACCCCAACATAGGCTTCTGTGAATTCTGGTTGAAGTTGCTTCTTTGGTCTGTGTAGTTTCTGTATCCTCCTTGGTTATTAGACCTCTGAAAACCAGCTCCACTGACCCAGTTCACATCTTCTTCTATATAATCCTCACCTGCAGTCTCTGCATCCTCTACTGAACAGATCTGCTTGTTTAGTAACTTTTGAATGGTATCCAGCTGTGCTTGTACTTCATTGATGTATTCCTTCCCAAGGAATGATGTAGCTTTTGTCTTCATGAAGTTCTTCGTGCTGTTGCTGGAAACTAAGTTATCAATTAACTTCATAGCCTCTTGTGGATTCCTGGTGTTGAAGTTGCCATCACTAGCTCTATCAAGAGCTCTCTGATAATCCAATGTGATGCCTCTGTAGAAAGTGCAGAGAAGTTGCACTTTGTTGAAACCGTGGTGTGGGCAATCTCTTTGGTAGGACTTGAATCTTTTCCATGCATCTTTGAATGACTCTTCAGGATTCTGAGTGAATGTAGCAATCTTTTTCTTCCATTCTTCAGCGCGTGACTCATCAAAGAAGTTACGCAGAAATGCGTTCTTGATGTCAATCCATTTTGTGAGAGAACCTGGTGGTAGTTGTTTCAGCCACTGCAAAGCTTCTCCAAATAGAGAGTATTTGAAAAGCTTGCAGAGAAGATAGTCTTGAGGGACTCCATTGGCTTTTATGTCGGTTATGAGATCCTCGAACCTCTCCAGATGGTCCATAGGATGCTCATTGGACAACCCACATAAGGGTATTTGTCCTACAAGGGTGTAGTACTGCGACTTATGCTCGAAATCTCCTCTCTGAATAGTAGGGGGGCGGATGGCTGATCGGTTGGAATAGAACTGATCTGGACGGTTGTAGTCAGCCAAAGATCTAGCTTGGTTAGCCTCTTCTACAGGTTGAATGATGTCTGTAAGCGCAGTCTCTTGCTCAGGTATGATCTCCTTCTGAGCGTTCAGCTTCTGACCTGCTGCATTACGCAGGTGACCATCTCGATCACGCAGGTCTCCATTCTCATCGGTAGTGAGAATGATAGGCGCTACCATGTCTCGCCGGTTAGTATCAATCGATGCAAGATGAGGTATATCGATCGATGTCGGATAAAAGGTATCGGTCGACGAACAGTTGTTGATGTCGAGCGATGTGACGGTGAGAGTATCGGTCGACGTTGAAGGTTTCTCGGTCGACGTTGGTAGGGAAGTATCAGTCGACAGGGATGTGTTGATGTTGATCCATGAGGAGCATAGGTCTTTGCGGATGCTGCGTTCCAACCCGTGAGGATCTTTAAACAATAAAAGAAAAGTAACCTAGACCTAATCAGATTAAATCTAATGTTTATCAAAGTTCCCCGGCAACGGCGCCTAATTTGATATCACTCAAATGTTTAACCCTAAGAAGTGAATTACTCTCTTAAATAAGAGGTTCAATTGTATTACGTAGGGATCGAATCCACAGGGAACTAAGGAACACAACATATGTAATCCTAAATGATTATGCTAGGTTGATTAGGTTTAAAATAGTAAATTGCAGTTTTGTAAGCAATAATAAGTTGCTTAAGAGAATGGGTTTAGGTTTAAAACAATGAAAACAAGTAGTTAGATTCAAGGTTGCTATTCAGATAATTAGGATTATAATGCTATAGATGTTTTAATGAATTGCTTGCAAGATATATGAGAACTTCGATTCTTAGACAGATCTAATAGCAATCGCTAAATAGACACATCCATTGATCTTATTGCCAGCAATATCGACCGATGTTTTGACAGCGATATCGGACGATATGGGTTGCTGTCGATCGATCACTCAATAGGAGTATCAATCAATATAGCATAAAATCGAATCGAAACTGTGTTCACCAAGATCATAGACCGGCTCTCGCACAACCCTAGAGGATTAAGGTCATGCCAAATGATTTCATGACAATGATTAACAAGTTAAATCACATCCATGATCATACTCTAGGTAGCTAATCTAGAGTACGCATTAGGGTTCATTTGGATAATGAATATCAACAATTCAACATTCCATAGTTGGGGCTAATCCCTCATAACTATTTGAACCCTAAATCTAACAAAGAAATCTACTCAGACATAGCTGAGAGATTCATAACAGCTAGGTAGTAATAGAAACTCATAGATTAGAAGATTGAAACTTTTGGTTCTTGGAACAACAAATCTCTTTGTGTGTTTCTTCAAAAAGCATGTCTAGCCAAACACAATGGAAAAAATTATAAATATGAGTTCCATTAGGTTAAAAACTCGTCAGGGGCATTATTGTAATATTGGGAAGACTTGGACTTCAAGTCGGCCAAGTCGGACTTGCTCTCCACGCATCATATCGATCGATGGTACATGGTGTACATCGATCGATGGAGTATCTCGACTTCATCTTCAATAGAAGCGTCATCGATGGATTACACAGGGTGTGTATCGATCGATATGTGTCCTTATTGTCTGATCTTCATAGTCATCTCGGAAAACTCTCCTTTAAGCTCCAAAAAGGCACCTAAATCATCACTTTACTCCAAAATGCTCCTGAACCTGAAAACATACCTAATATACTCCAAAACATATATAAAACTCATAAAAACATATCAATACCATGGCTAAAAGCGGGTCAAAATCATGGTATCAGATTCCTAACCCTAGCAATCTAAGACTAAAACCCTATTCGAGATACAGCTCGATAACGAAAACATAAATATTCCTAAATGCTAAGTTTGGTGGTGAAAGTTTTGAAAACTCCCTTTTTACTTCTGTCCTCTGCCTTTTGCTTATATACTTCCTTCCTATGCGGTTTAGTCCTTCCTTTTCGCCCAGATTCGAGTTTATCGGAAATCTTCCATTTATCTCGATCTTCCTTTTTATGTGCGGAAATCTTCTATTTATCTTCAAACTTGACATTTATCTTCCTTCTGCTAGTAAATTTTAAAACCGTCATTGTATCTTTGGACTGGATTTCGTTTAAAGTCGTAAGTGGACTTTTATCGCGCTTTGGGCTCTCCGAGCCGCTATGCATTAAAAACCGTTTTATGATTTTAGACGAGATCGTTTCCTGAGACGATGCCATTTTTATATGATTTCTCGAGTTGATCATATAGCGGGACAATGCACGATGTTCCGTCTAATCGTTGTCATTTTATATGATCTTCCCGAATTTTACGAGAAATGAAGACTTTTACGATTTTTAACGTAAAACTTGAACGTTAAGATGGATCGAGACAAAACGAGAGACTTTTCAACCATGGTTCAGAGCATGATCGAGCTGAAGGGCGTATGCCTGAGTCGAGAACGTGGGAGATCAACGCTCGGGACAGCCAGCTCGACGTACGGCGAGCCGAACCGGATTGGTTCAGCTTGCCGTACGGCGAGCTGTGTTAAGATGACCAGCTGGCCGTACAGCGAGCTGGCTTGGTCAAACCAGCTCGCCGTACGGCGAGCTGTTCAGAGACCGACCAGTTTGCCGTACGGCGAGCTGAACCGGCTGGTTCGGCTCGTCGTACGTTGAACTTGGTTAAGTCAAACCTGCTCGCGGTTTACGGCGGATGCGGTTTTTTGTGATTTTTCGCTTAACTTGGCCAATCGTGTAATCGACGAATGTTTCGTTCGTTCTTCCGAGGTTATGATTCCTAAGTTTTCCGCGGATTTCCTTTGTTTGGAAAATCCTTAGAATTTTATAAAACAACTTCTCGAGTTTTGCGGAAAGTTTTGGTCATTGATTTCGTCGTACCGATTTTGACCCCAACACGGGGGGCTGATGCGAATGCTGGCCAATGTTCGGCGTCCAGATTTTATGGATTCGACGAATGATGTTTTCGCTGTTTGTTGTAGTGTAATCGTTGTAGTATTTTTAGAGGGACTGGCCGTAGGTGGCTTTGAATCCCTGTCGCTGGGTGGAGTGTATCAGACAAATTTTATATTAATGAAGTTTTTTCTAAGTATAAAATCTGTTTTTTTTGTCTAGGTGTAGAGGGAAGAATACGAGTTTTCGTCTCGTACCTAACTCTTTGTGTGGATCGACCTATTCGTTTGCTCGCACCGGAATGTTTCGATTTTGTGTGCGACTAAATGTGGACGAGGAGACATGCCTTTAGGATCTCGCTTCATGCCTTGAGACGTTAGAGACCAGGGTTTTCTTTTGATTTTAAGGCTTTACGATGACTAGACGGCTTTCCTTTTGCCTGTTGTGATTTTAACCTGATTTCGTACCGATTTGAAGTCCGCGATAGATTCTCGGCTTATACGACTTGTCTGGTCGAAATTGAGCATCCTAAAGGTGCTGACAAAATTTTGGATTTCTTTTATAGCGCACTCCTTGTTTTGGTCCAATGTGAAAAGCTACATCCGAGGTGCAAAGTCGTATTTCTTTGGTTAATAAGATTCAAAACTATTTTATCATAGTCAGATGTATAACGACTAGTGGGTCGAATGCGTTTGTTTAAGACGGCAGGTGTCCTCGGCGGGGCCAATCAACGAGCGTTTTTTTGTATAGTCGCGGATGGACTTATGAATATTTTTCTAAGACTATAGGTGACGTCTCGCTGGTTCTTCTCGAAATATTTGTGTTGGTACAATGTATAGGTTTTTTCGTCGAAACGACCAAGTGCTTTTTCGTAATTGATTTCGGTAGTAGTTCCGGAAAGTGTTCGGAGTTTGGGTCTGTTTTCAGATTATATTTTTCCGATAAAGGAGAAATTTTGTAATATTCTTACTTTGTCTTTATTAAAAAATTTCAAAAATCTTGAGTACAAAGCGAATATTTTGAAATATGGGAGTATACGAATACTCGTATACGCACTCACTCCCCCCCCATTTTAGAGAGGGATAGCTGATCTCGTATTTAGACGAGCTGCCTACGTATCCCTTTGGTAATAAGGCCATCTCTTAGTTCTGCTTGTTGGTGCAAGTGTGTTTACTCGGCTGTTGTAGACGCATCGATTGCTTTAGTTGCTGGATCGGTTTCTTTTCCGGGTTTTTCTCCTCCGGTTGGGTAAGTGCGATGGGTTCAGAAACTTTTTGATTCTTGACCGTTGCAGGGCTTTTTGATTCGGGGTCGTTTTCCATGGTTGACGGAGTTGATATCACCCATTTTGGTTTTACGTTGGCGATAGCCATTTGCCTTAGCTTATGTTCCGCTAAAAAGCAAGACTGCAACTGTCTCTGGCATCCCCAAATTTCTGCGTCTCCTGTAGGAGTTAAAAACTTTATGCCTAAGTTGTATGTCGATGGGACTGCCTTCATGGCGTTTATCCAAGGCGTGCCCATGATTACGTTGTAGATGGCCGGACGATCAACAACTGCGAAGGTAACGATCTTGGTTACTTCTTTTGCAGCCACCGGGAGTTAGAATGATCCTATAGTCATGGTCATTTTGCCAAAGAAAATGGTCAACGGCTTTGGTATTGGCTCAACCTCCATTAGTCCGATTCCCATTCGTGTCAAAGTGTCTTGAAAGATCACGTTGACGGTGCTTCCGGTATCAACTAGGACTCTGGCGACCTCTAAATCGCTTATGACTAAGTGGATGACGAGAGGATCAGCATGCGGGTGGTTGATGCCGGAAGTTTCTGCCTCCTCGAAGGCTATCACGCGATGGTGTCGGCCAGTTCTAACCTGTCTCGGCTTTTCGTCTGTAGGACTTGATGGACGAGATGGTGTCGCCGTAGTACAGTGACTCGCCGATGATCATGTTGACCCTTCGGCGGTTACCTTCGTTCCCTCTCTCTTCTTGTCTTCGTCCGCGTTTTTCACCTGTTTGGTTCCCTCGCGGTGAAGTGTCTGCCTGCGAGTTCCTATTGGTTTTATGGGGGACGTCCGGTTCGCGGATGAGGTCCTTTACGCTGGATACTTCGGAGAGTTCTCCTGCAAGAAATTTTGCGGCTAGCCTTGCGCCGAGAACTTTGCAGTTTACAGTTGAATGACCGCAGGTCTGGTGGAAGTCGCACAAGGCGTTCTCGTTGTAACTCAAATTCCTGGTCCACGTGTTCCCCATAGTTTGACCTTGCTCTGATCCAGAGTTGATGGCGTAGTTATGCGCCCCTTGGAGATCTTGTCCCTCGTGATGGACGTACTTGTCGTTACGAGGGTTTTTAATTTCGGCTTTTGCTCGGACGTGGCATCTTTCGCAGATGTCTTCATTGGTTTATGGTGTTCTGCCATTATTTTAGTCTCCTCTTCGCAGACGTTTTCATAGGGTTTGTGGAGTGCATCCTGGATCGTACGTGGCTCTCGAAAGTTATCAACTTTTGGAATTTTGAGTTGAACCAGAGCAACTTTCTTAGCGCGTCGATGGCTGCTCTGGGATAGACTCCAGAGGTCGGCGTCGGAAGTCTCTCGGTTTATGAACAACGCGTACTGCTTCAGAAACTCTGAGGCAAGCTGGGGGAAACTCCCAACCGAATTCCGCTTAAGTCGAGATAACCATTCGAGCACCACCCCTTCTAGGTTTTCGATGAAGAGACGGCAGTAGCCTGCGTTTTTTTTCGCTTTCCTTGAGCTTGGCTTGCCCCATAGAGATCTGGAAGGCCTGCAAGTGCGCTTTGGGATCAGTCATCCCATCATAAGTCGGCACTTTGAGCTTTCCGGGACCGGGCAGCTTGATCTTGATGATACGAGACGTAAAAGGTGTTTTCGGAGACTTGTATAGAAATCGATCTATTTCGGGTGCGGCGCTGGTGGCATGGTGAATTCGAGACTTCACCACTTTTACCGCTGCGGCCGTTTTTGTAATATAGTCGTGGAGATCGTGAATCTCAGTTGGCTCGCCAGCATTCATCCGACTCTGTCGGTGTTTGCTGCGAGTGACCTGAGATCGTTCCTCGCCGTTTTTGTGTGGTCCATGCAATAGAGCTTCTCCTTATCCTCGGTGGGAAAGAGTTCGGGAGAAGATTCGGGCTGAGGGATGCGATCTTTCCTTCTTCTTGTATGAACGTCAACGTCTTCCTCCGACAGATTGGATTGGTCGCTTGTTTACAGATTAACGCTTTCGACACCGTCGTCCTCGGCCTCCTGTTCACGAGAAAGAGATTTTTCTGATTCCTTTTGTGTCGCGTCAGGGTTATCTTTTTCGAAGGTTTTCCCCGGTAGATTACCCTGTCAGTTCCGGGATGATCCATAGGAGTTGTGAAATCGAGTCTTCTTCCGCGGATTCTTGTGGTTCTGCGGGGGCGGATAACCTTGGTCTTCGCGGTTAAGGTTTTGACCTGTTTCGTGAGAGATCTGACTAGCTTATCATGCTCGTCCGTCCTCTTTTGATAGGCGGAGAGTACCTCCTGCAGCAACGTAGTGTTGGCCTCAGCGTTAACTGTGGTCGTGTTTGCTGTTGGAGTTTGAGTTTCAACGTTTCCGTTGATATCGGTCGGTTGTTCTTCTGTCATCGTATCCGATCAAGCGTAATGCAGTCTAAGAGTTAGATAGATCCGTAGCCCCCCCTCCTTCTAGGGCCAAACTGTGGGAACTGAAATTCACACCATCGATTTCATTGAATTAAGGAACTTAGGGAAAACCCCAATTTCCCAGAGGTCCTGGATATCTGCTAAACCACACGCCAAGTAATCAAAATACGAATAAGAGAAAAGACAATATGAGAATCGAAAAAAGAGCAAAGAGATTTCTTATTCCGATTTTGCGTAAGAGCGGTACAACGAGGTAAAGCCTTGGCCACAAGAGATGACGGAAAGTTCCCTAGTTCTAGAAACCTAAGAATAACACCCTAGTCGAGATGCAGCTTGATAACAAAAACGGAAAGTTTCCTATTTTCCCTAAATGCTAAGTTTTATGTGTGATGAGAGCACTGTAAATCATGTCCATCTTCTTGATCTCGACCTTGTGCTTATATACTCCTCTTCTAGGCGGTTTAGCCTTTCCTTTTCCACCTTGATTCATGTTTTTTTGGAAATTTTCCATTTCTCTTGATTCTCCATTTTTATCTTGGAAAACTTCTATTTTTCTCTGAACTTGAGACTAATCTTCTTCCTGCACATAAATGGATAAACCGTCATTGTATCTCTGGGCTGGACTTCGTCTAAAGTCATGTATGGCCCTTTATCGCCTTTTAGGACCTTTCGGGCTGTTTTGCGTCTTAGCCGTTTTAGGACTTTAGATGAGATCGTTTTGTGATACGATGCCGTTTTAATAAAACATCTTGAGTTAATCATATAGTTTGGTAATATCTGGTNCACATAAATGGATAAACCGTCATTGTATCTCTGGGCTGGACTTCGTCTAAAGTCATGTATGGCCCTTTATCGCCTTTTAGGACCTTTCGGGCTGTTTTGCGTCTTAGCCGTTTTAGGACTTTAGATGAGATCGTTTTGTGATACGATGCCGTTTTAATAAAACATCTTGAGTTAATCATATAGTTTGGTAATATCTGGTGTGTTGTTTTATCGTTGCCGCTTTACACGATTTACTCGAGTTTGTACGAGAAAACGAGTCTTTTATGGTTTTTATCGTAAAACTCCAATGATAAGATAGATCGAGACAAAGCAAGATATATTCCGATCATGGTTCAGAGTACGATTGGGTCGAGGGACGTATGCCTGGTGTCTGGGAAATGCGGATGGTGGGGCTCGAGATGGTCAGCTCGCCGGTCCGGCGACTTGAACAGGACGGTTCATCTCAGCAAGACGGCAAGCTGGTTCGGGACGACCAGCTCGCCGACTGGGCTAGCTGTATGGGAGGTTTCAGCTCGCCCAGCCGCCAAGCTGGTTTGGCACAGCCAGCTCGCCGAGTGGGCGAGCTGGACGGTCTCGGACAGCCTTGCAGTTTTGGTGTGTCGGACGTTACGGCCGTTTTTGCTAAATTGGCTGTGGGAACCGAAATTCACACCGTCGATTTCCATGAATAAAGGAAGTTAGGAAAAACCCTAATTTCCCAGAGGTCCCGGCTATATGCTTAACCACCTGCAAGAAATCAAAATACGATAAAGATGATAAAACAAAACGAGAATCAAAAATAGATCAAAGAGGTTTTCTTATTCCAATTTTGCGTAAGAACGGTACAACAAGGTTACTCTACTAACCTAAGACTAAAACCTTAGTTGAGACGCTGCTCGAAAACAAAAACGGAAAGTTACCTAAATGCTAAGTTTTTCTGTGTTATGAGAGTTCTGAAAGTCCCCCCCTTCTCTTGTCCTCGACCCTTTGCTTATATACTCCTTCTCTAGGCGGTTGGTCTTTCCTTTTCCGCTTCAGTTCGAGCTTATCGGAAATCTTCCATTTTTCTCGATCTTTCCATTTTTCTTCGGAAAACTTCTATTTTATCTTTAAACTTGACATTTCCACACTTCTGCGAGTAGCTGGTTTAGCTTGGTCAGGTCGCCGTATGGCGATATAGACGGTAAGAACCCTTGGGGCAAAATCAGTGCCTCGAGGGCAAGGTGGAAGGCTGGTCAGATCGCCGTACGGCGAGCTTGTCAGCTCGACGTACGGCGAGCTAGTCTTGAACGGTTCAGCTCGCCGTACAGAAAGCTGGTTTAGCTTGGTTAGGTCGCCGTATGGCGAGCTGGACGGTAAGAACCTTTGGGGAAAATTCAGTGCCTCGAGGGCGAGGTGGAAGGCTGGTCAACTCGTCGTACGGTGAGCTAGTCAGCTCGATGTACGGCGAGCTAGTCTTGAACGGTTCAGCTCGCCGTACGGCAAGCTGGTTTAGCTTGGCCAGGTCACCGTATGGGGAGCTGGACGGTAAGAATCCTTAGGGCAAAGTCAGTGCCTCGCGGGCGAGGTTGAAGGCTGGTCAGCTCGCCAACATGGCAAGCTGGGTTTCTTGGCCAACTCACTGCCTTTTCGAACCGGATAGTATCGCCCAATTCTGCGAGTAGCCTAGGGTTTTTCCCGTGAGTAACCAGCCTAAGGTTCTTCCGCGAGAAACCTAGAGTTTTTCTCGCGAGTAACCATCCTAGGGTTCTTCCACGAGCAACCTATGGTTTTTCTCGCGAGTAACCTAGGGTTTTTCTCGTGAGTAACCTAGGGTTTATTCTGCGGTTTCTAGGAGAGCAAGTTTTATCTTTCCAAAATGTTCTCGGAAAACGTCTTTTGCGCAACCCATACGTAATGAGATTTGTCCAACTCGGAAATAAGAAAAACGCTACGGGGTTTGATAGATTTTATCGTTGCCCTTAGTGATCTGAGATAGAAATTGCGAGCTTGTTTTGTTGCTCTTCCCGTGGCGAAAAGTCGCGATTAGGTTTTTGATTTAATTAAGTACTACAGCGTTTGCGTGAGCATTGGCTATAGGAGTAGTCGCTGCTGGAATTGTTCTACCAGAGTTTTTGTGAGCTGCGACTTTGTCTTTCATATTCCCAGACATCGTTTTGATAAAGCATTTTGCTGGTATGAGTAAGAGTAATCCGACCCCCCTCCTTCTAGCGCCAAACTGTGGGAACCAAAATTCACACCGTCGATTTCCGTAAAATAAGGAAACTTAGGAAAACCCTAATTTTCGTGAGGACCCGGATCTCTGCGGAAGCCAATGACAAGTAACCAAAGAAATGTGGAAAATATGAAAAATATGAAAAACATGATAAAACGAATTTATAGAGAAAGTCGATCTTATTTCGAATTCGCGTAAGAGTGTTGCGATCTTTACAAGATATTACAAAGGCTTTGGCCACAGGGGCCGTCAACGAGTTATCAACATAAAACCCTAAACCTAGTTGAGTCGCAGATCGATAACAAAAGACGAAAAAGATGAGAAAAAGAGAGTTTGATTGATTTCGGAATGAACCTTATGAAAGGCTGCCTACGTACCCCTTTAGAGGATCAAGTCGTACGTAGTTCAGTTGATAGAGCTGGACCAGAGATCGAACTGCCTGGGCGATTTCGTCTAGTAATTGAGTGCCAGTCATAGAAACCGAACTTGTCGAGAATAAAGCCTAGGTTTCTAAGTGTGGAAAATTCTAAGTCTAGAAAAGTTGTAAAAGTCTCAGATAAGAGCTCTCAAAATTATCCTTGCTTCTGTCCTATGTCTCTTTCTTATATACTCTCTTCCTAGGAGGTTTAGTCCTTTCATTTCGCCCAGATTCGAGTTTTTCGAAAATCTTCCATTTATCTTTATCTTTCCTTTTTTCCCGTGGAAATCTTCTATTTATTCTCAAACTTGACATTTATCTTCAAACTTGACATTTATCTTCTTTCTGCGAGTAAATCGTCAACACGTCGTCGTATCTTCGGGTTAGATTTTGTTAAAGTCGCAAAATAAGCTTTTATCGCGTTTTAGGACTTTCAGGACCCTTTTGCGACAAAACCGTTTTACGACTTTACACGAGATCGTTTCCTGATGCCACGCTGTTTTTAAATAAGTTTCTAGAGTTAATTGTAAAGTTTGGCAATGTTCGATGTTTCGGCCAATCGTTGCCGTTTTTACGATTCACTCGACGTTTTATTAAAAACGCGTTTTTTACGATTTCTCACGAAAAATCTCGAGTAAATCGTATAGTTTAGGAAATGTTTGATGTTTCGTTTAACCATTGCCATTTTACACGATTTCCTCGAGTTCTTTCGAGAAAACAAGACTTTACGGTTTTTATCGTAAAACTCGAACGATAGGACGGATCGAGACAAAACGAGAGACATTTTGACTGTGGTTCGGAACATGATCGAACCAAAGGACGTATGCATTGAATCGAGGACGTGGGAGATCGAGGCTCGGGATAATCAGCTCGACGTACGGCGAGGTAGTCTGGTAGAACTAGCTAGCCGCACAACAAGCTAGCTCGATGCCACCTAGCTCGCCGTATGGCCAGCTAGTTTGGCCAAACCAGCTCGCGTTTTACGGCGGATGCGGTTTTTTGCGGTTTTGTTCTTAACTCGGGCGATCGTGTAATCGGCGTTTGTTTCGTTCTTCCGAGATAAATATTTCAAGTTTTCCGTGGATTTCCTTTGTTTGGAAACTTCTTAGAATTCTATGAAACGACTTCTCGAGTTTTATAAAACGTATTTTTAGTTTTACGGACTTTTAGCCATTGATTCCGTTGTGACCGATTTTGACACCAACAGTTGCCGTTTTTAACGATTTCATCAAGGTTTTACAAGAAAAGCGGGGTTTACGGTTTTTGTAGTAAAAATCCAACGGTAAGACGGATCAAGACAAACGAGAGATGTTACGATCACGATTCAGAGCACGATCGAGTCGAGGAGCATGGATGGTTTAGTTCAGCTCGCCAACAGGCGAGCTGGAGGAGACGGTTCAGCTCGCCAACAGGTTAGCTGGTCAAGGCTGGCCAGCTCGCCTGTTGGCAAGCTGGACTGGATGGTTCAGCTTGCCAACAGGCGAGCTTGTCAAGGCTGGCTAGCTCGCCCGTTGGCGAGCTGGACTTGGTGGTTCAGCTCGCCAACATGTGAGCTGGTCAGGGCTGGCCAGCTCGCCTATTGGCGAGCTGGTCTTGGTGGTTTAGCTCGCCAACAGGCGAGCTGGATTTGGTGGTTCAGCTCGCCAACAGGCGAGCTGGTCGGTCGTTCAGTTTCAATCGTTTCTCGACCCGAGATAGTTTTGGAGAAATTAAAGAGAAATAATCGTAGTCATTGATCTCGAGGTTCTCGTTTTTGATTTTAATAACGGCTTTACCGTTTCGGGGAGTTTAGAAGTTACGGCCGTGTTTTGCTAATTTGGCCATTCGGACAATCGCATATTGTTTAATTCGGTTTTCCGATGATTTCCAAGATGATGATTGTTAAGTTTACAGAATTCCTTGGTTCGGGAAATCTTTAGATTTCTTCTCAAAGCTTTTTCGTATTTCTTAAAACCTATTTTTAACTTTGCGGAAAGTTTTAGTTGTTGATTCTGTCGTAACTGATTTTGACCCCAACTGTTAGCCCCCAGCCCGTAAGAATCGTTGAGTTCTTGCGAGCGGTTTGAACTTGTTGAGCATGTTTTTTAG
Source organism: Eruca vesicaria subsp. sativa (assembly GCA_932364175.1). NCBI lineage: Eukaryota > Viridiplantae > Streptophyta > Magnoliopsida > Brassicales > Brassicaceae > Eruca > Eruca vesicaria. The sequence goes on along the minus strand of CAKOAT010197154.1, from coordinate 1,183 downwards.
AATTTGGCAGAATTTTAACAACCAATAGTCCAAAGTTGAATAGTAGAAACTTGCTTATAAATATGTGGAGTAAGCTTTCAAATTCTTTACTCACTGTTGGGGTCAAAATCGGTACGACGGAATTAATAGCCAAAACTCCCCGCGAAAATACCAAAAGAGTAGTTTTATAAAACCCGAGGACTAGTTTTATAAAACTCTAAGTCATTTATAGAACTCGTAGACTGTTTTATAAAACTCGAAGATCGTTCTATAAAACTCGAGAAATCATTTTATAAAACTCGAGAAATTGTTTTATAAAACTCGAGAAATCGTTTTATAGAACTCGAGAAATCGTTTTATAAAACTCGAGAAATCGTTTTATAAAACTCGAGAAATCATTTTATAAAATTCGAGAAAATCGTTTTATAGAACTCCAGAAATCGTTTTATAAAACTTGAGAATCATTTTATAAAACTCAAAGATCGTTTTATAAAACTTGAGAATCGTTTTATAAAACTCGAGAATCGTTTTATAAAACTCGAGAATCGTTTTATAAAACTCAAGAATAGTTTTATAAAACTCGAGAATCGTTTTATAAAACTCGAGAATCGTTTTATAAAACTCGAGAATAGTTTTACAAAACTCGAGAATCATTTTATAAAACTCAAGAATAGTCTTATAAAGCTCGAGAATCGTTTTATAAAACTCGAGAATCGTTTTATAAAACTCGAGAATCATTTTATGAAACTCGAGAATAGTTTCATAAAACTCGAGAATCGTTTTATAAAACTCGAGAGATCGTTTTATAAAACTCGAGAGATCGTTTTATAAAACTCGAGAGATCATTTTATAAAACTCGAAGATCGTTTTATAAAACTCGAGAGATCGTTTTATAAAACTCGAAGATCGTTGTATAAAACTCGAAGATCGTTGTATAAAACTCGAGAGATCGTTTTATAAAACTTGAAAGATCATTTTATAAAACTCGAAGATCGTTTTATAAACCTCGAAGATCGTTTTATAAAACTCGAAGATCGTTTTATAAAACTCGAGAAATCGTTTTACAAAACCGCGAAAAACCGAAATCGCCGCAGAACGCGAACTAGTCACGACTAGCTCGCCTGCTGGCGAACTAAGCCGAGCTGGCTTAGTTCGCCAGCAGGCGAACTAGGAGCCTCTCCACTAGTTCGCCTGCCGGCGAACT
>CAKOAT010197043.1:41757-78791 GCA_932364175.1 Eruca vesicaria subsp. sativa | reverse complement strand
AATCGTGGATAGACTCACCAAGTCAGCTCATTTCCTCGCAGTTAAGAAGACAGACAGAGCTGAGCAGTTGGCAGAGATGTATATCAGTGAGATTGTTAGACTGCACGGAGTGCCTGCCAGCATTGTATCGGATCGGGATGTAAAGTTCACTTCTGCATTCTGGAGAGCCTTTCAGAAGGCGCTTGGGACTAAGGTTCACTTGAGTACCGCATATCATCCGCAGACAGACGGTCAGTCAGAGAGGACTATTCAGACGTTGGAGGATATGCTCCGAGCTTGTGTTTTGGATTGGAAGGGTAGTTGGTTGAGATACTTACCCTTAGCGGAGTTTGCTTATAATAACAGTTATCACTCGAGTATTTAGATGGCACCGTATGAGGCTCTTTATGGTAGACCTTGTCGTACCCCGCTTTGTTGGACAGAAGTGGGGGAGCGACGTGAGATAGAACCAGCAATGGTTCAAGAGACGGTAGAGCAAGTTGAGATGCTCAAGAGACGGCTTAAGGAAGCCCATGATCGTCAGAAGAGTTATGCAGATAAGCGGCGTAAGGATTTAGAGTTTCAGGTTGGCGACCTGGTATACCTTAAGATGAGGACGTTTCAGGGAGGATCTACGACTCAGAAGCTGAAGAAGCTTAAGCCGAGATATATGGGACCATTTCCTATTTTGGAGCGGATTGGAGCAGTTGCTTACAGATTGCGTTTATCGGCAGAGTTATCGGACTTCCACGATGTGTTTCATGTGTCAGTTTTGAGGAAAGTCGTGAGAGAGCCAGAGCTCATTTTGCAGCAGCCGCCCAGTGATCTTCGTAGAGACTTATTCGCAGTTTGTCAGCCAGTGGAGATTGTGGATCGACAAGTGAGAGCGGACCAGGGGATGATGACCATGATGGTCAAGGTTCGTTGGGAGAGAGACGGGGTCCAGGAGGAGACCTGGGAGTCTGAGCCGCAAATGAGGATTGATTTTCCAGAGCTGTTTCGAGATGTTATCGGTCAGTCGACGCTCGACTCGAATTCGGGGACGAATTCCGTATTAGTGGGGGAGAATTGTCATGACCCAAACCCACCCAATACACAATTCCCAGCCCATTACCCAAGCCCAATCGTTTTGGCCCAAGGTATCCCATATAAAACCTATTTTCTTCCCCAATATTTCATTTCATGCAAGTGAAAGAGAAGTTTTAGAGAGAGAGTTGAGAGAGTGATTGGTTTTGTAGAGAGAGAGTCGCATGAGCTTGTCGCCGGAGCCACCACGTCCAGAGTACCCGTCCGGCTCGTCACCGCCGACCCCCAGCCTAGGTAACCACCGCGAAACCCCCTTGAAACCATGAGCTTTAAGTTAGTTTTATCCGTTTAGTAAATCGACCATAACTTCCTAACCGTTGAGAATCTGTTGCATGCAAGGCCACCATCGTGTTCTACTCGTCGAGACGAAGCCGTAGACCCCGAAAACGCCGAGATCCGACACCGGAGCCGCCGTCACGCGCCCGTCGAAGATCGTCCTCCGCGCTCGCGTGAAACACACGCGCCGCCGTCGCCTCGCCGGAGCCGCCGCACCTCCGCCGTCCGTCCGCCGCCGGTGACCGCCGGTAAGCCGCCGCATTTTTCGCCGGACCGGTGACCGGAGTCCGGTGACTCGCCGGCGACTCGGTCAACTCGGCCGAGTTGACTCGGCGAGTCAACCGTTGACTCGGTCAACCGGTTTAGGCTGGTCAAAATCGGTTAGTTGTTGGTTTACTTAAACCGGCGGTTAAAATTGATTTGAAATCGGTTAAGGATAAACCGAACTGAAATTGATTTGGTTTTGGTTCAATTGAAATCGAATTCGGTTAAGGAAAACCGGTTGGTCCAATTCGATTTCAATTTGGTCAAGGGTTGACCGGCTTGGGTCAAGGTTGACCGGGTTGACCTTTGACCTGCGAGTTGACTTTTCCGAAATTGTCCGTTTTCAACCGTTCGAAGGTCAATCTGACTCGGAATTTCGATCTGATTTCAGATTTGGGATCTATTTGAGCAGCTGGAGTTCATAGATACCACATTTCCCCAGTTGCTAAGGTGAGGGTCTACTTCCGAACGATTCGTACGCGACTTAGAACTTTAAACAAATATAATTTATTTCTATTGTGTTCCGTCTGCGTGAAATCGAGTCTGTCTTTGCTTGATTAGTTTTAGGTTGCTTGCTTAAACCAGAACTAGGTGGTTAGAGGATTCAACATTGATTGCTTCACTTAATGTAATGAATAGCTAGAATTGTTTGGCCGGGTACAGAGACGGACTTCTGTAAGCCGGATTGTATGAGCGGNCCAGTGTGGGAAGTGTTGTTTTTGGCCCGTTAGTGGGCGGCGAGTGCGCGTCTCGCTAGGACCATTGCTTGTTTGCTTGGGTACTTTAGGTACCGTGTTTGACATGCATTAGAATTAATTTATATTTATTTGGAGTGCTATGTCCGGGTCTACGGACTTCGGGGTAGCATCCCATACCTCACTGAGCGACTCCCCTGTTGCTCACCCCTCTTTCTTCCCCTTGCAGGTGAGACCGAACAGCAGGAGTGACCATATCGGACCGGTGCTATTGGGCTTTTGGGCTTCTATAGTATTCTATCTTATCTTATCGTATTTTATCGTATTTTATCGTTTTTGGGCTTATAAGCCTTTGGACTTTTATCGCTTATGTTATTTCGGACTTTCGGTTTATGATATTGACGTTATTACGGATGTTATGTATTGGGCCTTGGGCCGTTTTATGTTTTGGACTTATGTGGCACGGTTTATGTCGACTTTTAAGTATTACTATTAAATCCGATGTTTTCAGTAATTATTATTAATTTTATTATTTTCGAGAAAACGGGTGTTACACTTATATTTTACTTATATAATATTATTTTCAAATACAATCACAATTTTGTGTAGTGCTTATTTTTAAGAGATATTAAAAACTAAAAATAAATTTAACAATAAACATCGTTTGGTCAAAATAATTGTTCTAATGAGCTAGATATATGATATTTTATCATTATAAAATTATTTCTTTTATTAATATTAATTGTTTTAAATTTTATGTTTTATTTTTGTGAAACTAAATATAACGATAGTCAAAATATCAAAGCAAATCTGAATTCTCAATTTAACATTATTTAAAATAAATTTCAGTTTACATTCAATAAATCTAAAGCATAAAGTTATTTAGAATTTATAAATGCATGTAACCTTTTATTGATCATATGATAACTCAAAACATATTAACAAATAAAAATAAATACTAACCAACTCTTACAATTTTAGTTCTTTTGTAAAATTTATATATATCCATGAGACTTTAGAATATTTTCGTTATATTAATTTACTTATTTTGGAATCAGACACTTTAGTTAATTTTTAATTCATTCTAAGCACAATATATCTTAAGTTATACATAATTTTCCTAAAATATATTTACATATCTAAGACAACACCCACCATATGCAAATAAGTAACTAATTAAGAATTAATATATTTTAAAAATATTACAGTTGAATTCAGAGATGCAATCCAATTTATCCAAATGATAACTAAACCAACCGTAAAACAACAAAATTGACTAGATATAACATATATAAAGTTACATATAAGTAAAGTAATATAATACTATTAATATCAATGATGCATACAAATTATAAATTAATTTAAAATTAAAAGTAAATAATAATCAGTTATTATTATATATTTAATTTAAAAATATTTATACCCGTGCATGAGCACGGGAAAATCAACTAGTTTTATAATTTATATATTATATAAACCAATTGTCAAAAACCGTATGTATATGTCACTTATTATATATTTATCTTATTGTATTTGCATTTAGTTGTCAAGAAAATTAATATATTCATGAGAAAACATATTTGAAAATTATTTTATATTTAACTATGATAAATTCTGACCCGACCGTCAAAGCTGAATTTTCTTTTACCAGTAATTTTATATTTATTCATTTTAGATAATATATTATTGTATATACAAAAGTTTGAGATATATTAGTTTTTAGACATGTATTTTATAGTTTGCTAATTTTAATTTGTTCTGTCATCATATTATATATTTTTTTTAAAAAATTATATTTATGAAAATAAAATTTATAAATTTAAATCACTTTTTATCATATTTATTTCAATATAGTAATTGTCTTTTAACATGATAAATGAACTAAATCAAATATAATATAATTTAAATTTTGCATTTTATAACGATAACATAAAATACATTAAATTATTGTAAAATATTTTTACAAAGTTTTATAATAATTTTTACAATTTAAAATATAAATATTTATATTTGAAATGAAAAAATATCATGATTAAAGTAGTTATGAATATTTTATATTATTAGCTTTAATGAAATACATGTTAATTTATATACAAGTATTATATAGTTTGCTAAAGTTAACTCGTCTTACCAACATATTAGATTTTATTTTTGAACATATATATTTTGTACTTACGAAAATAAAATATATAAATGTATCAATTTAATATTTGTTATGTTTAGCTTAATATAATATTTTTCTTTTAATATGATTGATTATGATTATATAATAGATAATAGGATATAATTTTTTATTTTTTATTTTATAAACTTAATAGAATATATTAATTTATAATAATATTTCAAACTAATTTTGAAATTAGTGAAAATATTCTAAGATAATATCGAAAATGAAGATTTTATAAAAATCTTTTAAAATAAATTTTTTGAAAGTAAATAAATATATTTATATTTAAAATGAAAAGATATCAAAAGACATTATGATTAATTTATTTTAAGATTCTATATATTACTAGTTTTAATGAAATACATATAGTAATAATTTCTAGTGATGATTCATTTTTTAAAAAATCACATATGAATTAAAATCATAATTTCTGTTTTAATATATAAGATATTAACGACATTTATTAAAGTAACAACATTTATCAAAATCTTTTGTTTTAAATCTTTTTTACAACCTATTATTATTAGAGAGCTTTAGTAATATATTTTTCTTTTTTTGCAGATAATATTTAGAATTTGTGAATACGAAGATGTTTACAGACATGGTATATTATTATAGTTTCCATACATATCTGTAATAAATCTCCGACATTTAGCCAAAACAAAACAATATAAAAAGTGTTTCACTTGGTCCAAAGCCCAGAAATACAATAAAAAAAATCACTGACACATGATCGTTTCTCTGTAAACTTCTAGATTGCGTCATTTTCTTTTCTTAGAAATATCTCTGATTATGAGAATTCAGCTCACGAAAAGAAAATGAAATCATTCAAGCTTTAGCTTTTCTCGTTAGTTTCTAGTAAAGAGGAAAAAAGGAGTAATTTTAGTTATGCGATGCCTCCGACCAATGATAACAGAATATCCGGCGAGCGACCGTATACCTCGGCGTCTCCGCCGCCGCCAAAGCCGAAAACAAGAATTCTCTGTCTATTCCTCGTAGGCGTTATCATGATATCAATATTCTTTATATTCCTCCTCCTTATTGGCATCGCATCTGTTCTTCTTCTCCCTTTCCTCCTCTCATCTCTCCATCGCCACTTACAACGTCCCCGACGTAACCGCCGACACGTATCCTCAGATGGGTTATCTTCAAGATTCGTGAAAGAGCTTCCACAATTTAAATTCTTTGAACCCACCACACGGTACGGAAGCGATTGCGTGGTTTGTCTTGATGGGTTCAGACAGGGACAATGGTGTCGGAATCTTCCCGGTTGCGGACATGTGTTCCATCGGAAGTGTGTGGACACTTGGTTGCCAAAGCCGCGACTTGTCCAGTTTGCAGAGCTAGGGTTAGATTGAGAGAGGAAGATACACAACAACAAGGAGAATTGTGGAGATGTTTTAGCCATAGAAGTAGTAGTGTGTTACATTTGTAAGTGTTCTGTTTTGTTTCAACTATGATTGAATTAGAACTTAATAATTATTTATTTGTTTCCAAGTTCCTATGTTTGACAAGTTAATTATCAAATACAGTGACCAACAAACTTGCACCAGATGTGTTCTAAGTTTTCATTCAACTATGTTTTATTTTTTTATATTTTTTTTCTACAGATTTTGATTAATTTAGTATAGATTATACTGTTGGGAACAAAGCTCCTATATTTGAATCTTTGTTTCTTTAATGTTTGGTCAAATAGTGTGATTGTTAATTTCTCTTATTGTTGAATGTGACAACGATGATTAAGCTATAGTACATGTTTTGTTTTTCTTCCACGGTGTTGCTTGAGCGCTTCAGCATGAATATAATATGAAGTGAATGTTGATCACGTACATTTGAACATGTTACCTCATGTTTTATCTCTTTAACACCTTTCTAAAATATGTTTCGGTTTCTTGACCTTGAATTCGTCTAAGTCTTTGTTTCTTTCTTTTGACTTTGGATCAAATAAGTGATATTTGTGGCTCTATAGACTTTGTCCCGGTCAATGAATTAAGAAGATGGGTACTATATAAGCAGATGGTTAATGAATGTATGATCTTATAAACCCTCACCATCATTTCCAAAACCAATATTCAAAATCTTTTTATTTGTTTTTTCCTTCTAGCAACCGGCATGGCTTCGTTCTTGAATGTTCTAAAGGAGGTTGTGGGTATCTTAAATGAATCTCGCAAACTCTTTCTCAAGAACAAGAAGTTAATGTTATCGGTCTTGGTATTTCCTCTACTGCTCAATGGTTTAGTTTACTTGTTCAACGTCTTTGCCATCAAACCGGAGATAACAGACTTGATTCAAGAGTCAAGTTTGATACCTATGATGGATCCAAGCAACCCTGAATACTTAGCCCATCTTATGATAATCTTTGAAGATTTTCGGCATTTTGTGGTTTCTTCATACATCTTTGCCGCAGTCTCCTCCATCATCAACCTTTTATCTGTTCTTGTCATCGTCCATGCTTCTGCTCTTACTCATAAAGATGACAACGTCAAGATCAAAGACTTCCCGGCTCTGACCCTTAAATCTTGGAAGGGACCTCTTGTGACCTATTCCTACATTGTTCTTTTCGCTCTTGGCTATTGGTTTCTCTTCTTCATAGTTCTTTTTCCTCTTCTTTTGTTATCTACAAAACTCGATTCCATGGTAGCCACGTCCGGGGCTTTGTTTGTTCTGTTCTCAGTGTTTGAGTCATATTTAGCTATTGTTTGGTACCTATCTTTGGTCATATCGATACTCGAGGAAACTTATGGGATTCAAGCTTTGGGGAAAGCTTCAAAGATCGTTAAAGGGATGAAACCGAAACTTTTCCTCTTGAATCTTTTCTTTGGTTTATTGTCCTTTTGTTTTGCTCAGGTAGTGAGGCAGGTTGATTTGAGACGTTCGTTTGCGGTTACCTTAACTACCGGTTTGGTTCTTGTGAGTTTGATATTTGCAGTGAGGATGTTTCAGCTTGTGACTTACAGTCTTGCCTATTTTCAGTGTAAGAGACTCCAAGGCAGTGACGTTGAGTCGCTGAGGGATGTTGAATACACGAAACTATCCTCCAATACGCTCATGGGAGCATTGCCTTGAAGTATTTGAAGAGAATATATCTCTCATGAATGGATTTTTCTCTCTTTCTTCAAAGTCTAATGAATGAATTGTTTGTTTGTTTGTTTTGTTTTTGGGTATATATATCATCAATAATCAAAGGTTTGGTTGAATATCTAGCAAGTTATATTTTTGCTTCTTTTTTATACATTTAAATTGTCACATATGACTTATCTATTATCAAAGGCTAGATTTTATTTTACAAACAGTATCTTATACAATAAAATAAGTTTTTCTCCCTTCTCATACATCCACATCAGCATTTGTGAGAGGAGCAAAAAAAAACCATGTCAGCAATAACCTAATTAAATCAACCCAGAAAAAATAAGTTCTTGCGTCTCCGTTTGTACTTGGTTTATAATACCGATTTTCTTAATTTTTTATGTTGGGCTGAGCGTGGGTGTGTTAACGAGATATATTAAAGGCCCACTAATATTTTTTTGGTCATTTTTGATTCTTCTTTAGGTTGGTAGCTATTTGCCTCCTCCTGAAAATGGCCGCAGATACATGATCTCTACACCGTAACCGCTCCTCTTTCCATTAATTCCTTATTAACTCTGACCTCTTGATCCTTATCACAGTGAGAACCATTTACTTCATACTTGTCCGCAACTTTATTATAAATAAGATTTCGTCCCTGCGATGAACAGCCTCAATGCAACCAAATCCAAAAGTTCAATAACTCTACAAGTAGAGAAATCTTACACTTTTCTCGCTGATTGGAAGACTCTGTTCAAACACCGCCTAATTCCGCCTTCTGAGGCTTTGGGAAGCAAAGAATTTCAATCGACGGTGTGAGACTGGTAATTTATTTCAGCTGTGGTGGAAGATGGGGGAGAGACGGTAGAGGCACGTCGGAAGTGAGTGAGGAATTTGTCTGGGTCACGGCGGTGGAAGTTACTGTGGCACTGCAGGTGGCACATTTGAGGGAAGTTCGATCAGAAGATGTGAAGGTAGGGGCATGAACTCGCCGCAAACGTCGAGCGTGTGACCTCCGATAGCAGCCGCGTGGTTCTTGAAGCATTTTTTTCTTTGTACGTGACAGTAGTTGAGTGGTGGTGGATGTGGCGGCTGCGTTTGATGATTCCGTTGCTGAAGGAGATTGATTTAGCTGGTTGGATTTGGATCGGAGTTTCTGATTCGGATTCGGGATATTTAGTGGGGTTTTTAGGAGTCATATCCATTGCTTCGACTTCAAGCATCTATGGTTTTTATTTATTTTCAAGCATCTATTTAGCTCTTAAGAATGCCGTTGCTTTGTGAAGATCTGATCAAATATGATTACTTGGATGTGGATAATTTGCATATATATATATATATATATATATATATATTCCATGTATAATAGTAAATTAATTATCTTTTACTGTTAGAATTTTTACCAAAGTTTCAAATTCTGTAGGATTCTCTATGCTTCAAGCTGAATCCGTTTGAGCATCTTACCTATCTTTAAACGGCAGTACACAAAGGTATTCTTCCGTTTTGTCAGATTGTGAAAACATTTTAAATTGACTAATTTGATTTTTTTTTCTTTCCGAAAAGACGAATTTGGATATTTACCAGATATCTTTGATGGTTCATCCTGACAAATCAAGTATCCGCAAGCACATGAGGCTTAAGGAGGTTAGTAGTCTTAAACGTATTGGTTTGTTTGGATGAGCTTGTCATGTTAATATGTTTTTTTATGGAATGAAACAAGAATTACTAAACTACTGTTTTCTTGGGCTTCGTCGGTTTGGAATGAAGTCTCTGTCCTGAAACAGTCTATTTTGGTCTGGCTGTTTGTTCTTGATCGAAATCCCACTCTGGATCGTCTCCAAAGATGGGTTTAGATGTTGAAACTACTTGTCTGCTCTGTGGGGCTCAACCTGAATCAAGAGACTACTTTTTTTTCAAATGCTCCTCATCTTCCACAATCTGGAGCCGTGCTCTGTTGAAGTTAAACTTTTCTCAAGCTCCACTTGACTGGGATTTAATATTGCAGTGGTTACCTACTGCTTCTCTCTCTCCGGTTTCCTCTGGAGCTCTGATGCAACTTTGACATGGTACCATTTATGGTTTATTGATTGAAAGAAATAGACGCTTCAAGCTTGGTCTCTCAGGGACAAAGCGACAATTCTGAGCATCACTATTTGGATGATCAAAAACAAATCAACTTCCCTGAGAAATCTAGGGTTTCGTGATGATCTCTTCTCTCGATGGTCGGGTATCTATTTATCAAAAATTTTTTTTTTCTGTCATAGACATAACAATGCTCCTTTTTTTTCTCCTATTTAAGTTAACTACGCCTTGGACACATGAGAACCTTTCCTGTATTCATTTCCACAGTAGATTTGTTTTCTCTATTTTTCTTTTGGTTTGTTATTTCAATTTTATATTTTTCAGGCTTGAGAACACTCTGAATTATGTTCTCATGAGAGTTTGGACCATTGGATACATAATGTTCGGGCCGGTGAGTTTCTGTATTTCTACTTCCTCAGTTTACGTTTCTATATGTCAATCTTTGTTAGATTACTTTCTATGAGTAGATGTTCTATCTTGGTAGAATCTTTGTTTCTGATTTGTTCTTAGCTCTCTTCTGAAATTGACGATTTGGAAAGCTTAATGCCGGTTAGGATTGCTAAGAGCTATTGTGAGGACAGTGTTATACAAGAACATCAACAAAGAATGTGTTTGCATTTTACAGGGTTGTGCTTGGATTTGAGGAACCATAACAGTTAAACCTACTACCTAGACCAAAGAATGATCAACTTCCAATTTCAAATATCAGCAGACTATTTTACCAAAAAACAAATATCAGCAGACTACTAAAATCAATCACGATTATTACATCCCTACACTATTCCCATCTATATTAAGTAAAACCATAGAATGTGTGCCCTGCACGTCAAAATTATAGAGCCATGACCACCTGATAACGCAATAGGCCACGTGCCCAAACTAATTATTAAAAATATACTGACATCTAATTATTAATTCTTTAAAAATAAGTCTTTGCTTGCACTTGAGTGCTTAATAATTTTACCAAAAATTTGTACGGTATATATACTAAATTAAAAAGTATTTAAAATAAATTACTTTCATATTTTTCATATAATTTAATAACTAATTAATATTAAAATTTCAATATGATAAAAATATTTTAATAAAATACATTTTACTATGTAAAATAAACTTGAAAAAATTATATATACTTAAAACTATATACGTGGATTTATATTTATTTCACTTATATTTAAATGATGTAAAATATTTTGGATACATAATATATAAGTTTTTGGATAATGATGATTATAAAATTAATGAAATTTGTTCTAAATTTGTGCGTAATTATATAATAAAAATCTAATCTAATTATTTATTATGGATGATAAAGACTTTAAACTCTCTAATTATTAACGTGAAAGCAAAAAAAAAAATCTCTTCACAAATAATAGTATAAATGTTTTTGATATTTTTTTCATATTTTCAGAAAATTATCATAATGAGTGATTTGGATTGTCCTAAAAATTATCTTAAAATATAGATAATTTATTTTATCTTATGTATATATATATATATATATATATATTAAAATAGATTTTGTTTAATATTTCTAAACCAAATATAATATAAACATATATATAATATTTTAATATTACTAAAAGATATGTAATATAAATTAACTATGATATTATCCTTAGACTGTTTTTAATTATCCTCAAAATAAGTATAAATATCAGCTAAATCACTAAAAATATTTGTTAAAAGTAATAGTTGAGCACAAAATATGTTGGTTTGATAATACTAAACCAAATATAATATAAACATATATATAATATTTTAGTATTACTAGAGTAAATATAATATAATTTAACTATGATATTATCCTTAGATTTATAATTATTTTCATGATAATGATAAATTATCAGCTAAATCACTAAAGTTTTTTTATTAAAAATTAATACTTAAGCATAAAATATCAGTAAATCTAAAATTATGGGAATTATGGGAGGTAGGAAAATTCATTTCTTAAATAATAATATTGATTTTTTTTGTTAATTATCTGGGACATTTGATTATGTACATATTCTATTTGTTTATTTAGGATGTCTAATTTATCGGATATAGAACCACAAAATATAATAGACTACATTGATGATATTTGTTTTTTTTTCTACAACTTAAATGTGAATTACATAGGAGGATATACAGATGGTTAAGTCCAGGCTGCCACATGTACACAACATAAACTTATGTTCTTTTATTTCGGAACATAAATGTTGTTTAATCATGTTTCTGTTAGTTTTGACTCTCCAAAACATATGGATCCACTGGAAGTAACGCGCTATGCAGAAAGTGAATGCCAAACATGGTTCCAAGCAAATGAGCAGAATATACTGTCTTCCCTTGAGGACGAAATAGATGAGGACCACGCCTTAAGTTTGGATAACATATACATGGTAGATGGATCTTGGATTTCATCGAATTCCTTCAGTGGATGTGGATGGGTATTGAATGATACTTCTGGAAATAGCCAGCTATTGGGTTGCGTAATTTTGATCGAGTGGAGTCGGCGTTGCATTCAGAGTTGGAAGCACTGCGGTGGGCAATGAAAAACATGCTTCAACATTCGCCATGTCAGAGCTTTGGGACTGATTGTAAGGAGATGATCGAAATGCTCAGGAATCCTCATGCATGACCTAGCTTTTCAACGGAACTGGAAAAACTGATAACACTGAAGATTTGCTTTCCTGACTTCAAGATTTTTTATGTTCCTAGACTACAGAAGTGTTTCTGATTCTCTAGCTAGGATAGATAGGTCTTTTTATCGTAAGCTTTTGTACGTTGGTTGTTCTATTCCCGTCTGGTTACCCAGACCACCTCAAATTGCTTGAATAATAGATCAGCCGTTTGATGTCAAAAAAAAAAAAACCATATGGATCCACTATTAGAATCTCTTCGTTATGGTAAGGATAAGAATATGCTTTGCTTCAACATTGTTGATTCATTTTGCTAGATGCGTAACAAAGGCCAGTAAAAATATAGATGACTATTTTTAATTTTTATGTCTTCTACCTAAGAAAAATGCTACACCAAATCAAACCTTCAGATTTTGTGAATATTAAACATAGCGACTGAAAATTTGACGTGGTAATAAGTTAGATAAATAAGATCACTGTGAATTAAATATAGTAGATAGATGCAAAGGAAAAAAAAAACTAAACCCAAGATCTCTCATGATAAGATATAAGACATAGTTTTGTGTACTTATAAATAAGTATAGTTTTCAAAAATAATAATAAATTTCATATTTCTCAAAATATAATCTTATTTAAATGTATTTTTATAAATTTTCCCTTTTTAAAATGTCAGTTTATATATAAGGTATTAACAACTCTCTCACCTTCAAATTTAAAAGTACTATGACTCAGCAGGTCCAAATATTTTGCTTAATATTTACAGATATATTAATACTCGATCTTCATAAATCATAACACCCATCACTTCTCTACAATAACTATTTCTCTATGTTCTTTTCCGTACAGATAAATATTTAGTAATTTGTACATTTATCCAATATATTATTAAGCACAAAAGATGAACTACAAACCATACACGTATCTAACATGACAAGTTTTTTTCTATTTCCATGAACCAAACACATCAAATATCAACAATGCGACCCCACCGACACCAATAGATAATACATTGTATGCATTACACACTATACAATTAACATACAAATTGCTACATCAGTTTGAATATCAAATTAAACAAAACACCACCGAAATCTGACCATATCTAAATAAATCAAAAAGTAAATAATCCACGCGTAACACGGACATAGTTAGTTATAAAAAATAGTATTTTCTGCTGATTTCTTGGTGATATTTTGGCGACAACATATAATAGTGGCTTGTCCTGCGTGCGAAATAGATCATACTTTATAATTTGAGAAAATGACTAAGATAGCACTAAAAATGTTTTTGTCACAAATATAACACTTAAGAATAAAAAAGACTAAAATAGCACTTCATGTTTTATCAAAAGAGATAAATATACACTTATATTTCAATGATAAATTACTTTAGACATTAGGCTTTAGAGTTAAGGGGTAGGATTTAGGGTTTAGGGTTTAGAGTTTAGAATTTAGTTTTTAGGGTTTAGAGTTGAGGAGTGGGGTTTTGGGAATAAGATTTCAATTTTTGAAAAATAAAATTTTTTAAAAAATCTCAAAAGATAAAGTGCTAATTTGGTCATTTTAGTTTTTAAGTGATATATTGTGACATAAGCTTAAAAATATGTTATTTTTGAAATTTGTCCTTATAATTTTGTACGACTATTTGATGTTAAAATTAAACATTGTTATTTATTAGAAGCGTAGACGTTGACAAATACTTGTGTTATTGTAGTATAAAGTTATAGTACACGTACAGTGAAACCTCTATAAATTAATAATTTTGGGACTACACCAAATTATTTTTTTTTATTAATTTAGAGAGATATTAATTCATAGATATACTAACTGAACTAAAAACTCAATTTGGGCCTATAAAATTGTTGGGGTCAAAATCGGTACGACGGAATTAATAGCCAAAACTCCCCGCGAAAATACAAAAAGAACAGTTTTATAAAACCCGAGGAATAGTTTTATAAAACTCAAAGTCATTTATAGAACTCGCAGACTGTTTTATAAAACTCGAAGATCGTTTTATAAAACTCGAGAAATCGTTTTATAAAACTCGAGAAATCGTTTTATAAAACTCGAAGATCGTTTTATAAAACTCGAAGATCGTTTTATAAAACTCGAAGATCGTTTTATAAAACTCGAGAAATCGTTTTATAAAACTCGAAGATCGTTTTATAAAACTCGAGAAATCGTTTTATAAAACTCGAGAAATCGTTTTATAAAACTCGAGAAATCGTTTTATAAAACTCGAGAAATCGTTTTATAAAACTCGAGAATCGTTTTATAAATCTCGAAGATCGTTTTATAAAACTCCAGAAATCGTTTTATAAAACTCGAGAATCGTTTTATAAAACTCGAAGATCGTTTTATAAAACTCAAAGATCGTTTTATAAAACTCGAAGATCATTTTATAAAACTCGAAGATCGTTTTATAAAACTCGAGAATCGTTTTACGAAACCGCAAAAAACCGAAAAAGCCGTAAAACGCGAACTAGTCGCAACTAGTTCGCCGATGGGCGAAGTAAGAGACACTCTCTAGTTTGCCATCGGCGAACTAAGCCGGCCCGGCTTAGTTCGCCGATGGGCGAACTAGAGACTTCCTGGACACTCCGCGTCTCGATTTCCCGCATTCCCGATTTGAAACTTACGTCTTTCGACAAGGTCGCGTTCTAAACCACGGCCAAAATATCTCCCGTTCCATCTCGATCCGACTTACCGTTTGAGTTTTACGATAAAAACCGTAAAACTTCGTTTTCTCGGAAAGAACTCGAGGAAATCGTATAAAACGGCAACGGTTAAACGGAACACCGAACATTGCCTAAACTATACGATTTATTCGAGATTTCTTGTTGAAAACATAAAAACGCGCTTTTAATAAAAAACGCCGAGTAAGTCGTAAAAAAACGTGTTTTTAATAAAAAGTCGAGTAAATCGTAAAACCTTGCGATTAACTCGAAAAATTTATTAGAAACGACGTCAGATCAGGAAACGATCCCGTAAAAAGTCGGAAAACGGTTTTTATCGCAAAACGGCCCGGAAGGACCTAAAACGCGATAAAAACCCATCTCGCGATTTCAACGGAATCTAACCCGCAGATTTGATAACGTTTTGACGGTTTACTCGCAGAAGGAAAATAAAAGTCAAGTTTAAAGATAAAAGGAAGGTTTNGATCCCGTAAAAAGTCGGAAAACGGTTTTTATCGCAAAACGGCCCGGAAGGACCTAAAACGCGATAAAAACCCATCTCGCGATTTCAACGGAATCTAACCCGCAGATTTGATAACGTTTTGACGGTTTACTCGCAGAAGGAAAATAAAAGTCAAGTTTAAAGATAAAAGGAAGGTTTGAAGAGAAATAGAAGATTTCCGAAAGAAAAGGAAGGATCAAGAAGAATGGAAAATTCCCGATTTAGTCAAATCTGGGCGAAATGGAAAGATCGGATAGCCAAGGCGAGGAGTATATAAATAGGAGGTCTAGGGCAGAAGCAACAGACACGAAATTCAGAGCTCTCATCACCAAAACTAGTATTTAGGAATATTTCCGTTTTTCTGTTAGCGAGCTGCGTCTCAATTAGGGTTTTCGTTCTTAAGCTTTTCGGCTACTCTTTTGTACCAGTTCGACGCAGATTCGGAATAAGAACCTCTTTGCTCTCTATTTCGTTTATTTTCATTCAAATTCTAAGTTATCGTTTTCTTAATCTTCGTTGTGCGGTTCTCGCAGATAGCCGGTTCCTCTGGAAACTTAGGGTTTTCCCGAAGTTTCCTTATTTACGATTATTTGACAGTAGGTGGAAATCGACACCCACAGTTTGGCGCTAGAAGGAGGGGGGGGGGTCGGATCTATCTTACACCGTAGCCGCAACATGTCCAACGAAGAAACGATGACTGGTGACAACCAAGCTCGCAACGAACGCGACAACGTTGAAACACCAGTACCAAAAGACGCGCCTGCGGCCAACGCTACGAACGCTAACGCCGAGACCGTCGAAAAGATGCTTTCCGAGTTTAATAAAAAATTTGAAGAGCAGGAAAAGCTCATTGGTTCGCTCGCAAAACGGCTCGAAACCCTAACTGCGAGAACCAAAGCAATTCGCCCCCGCGGAACTACCAGAATCCGCGGAAGGAGACTCGATTTCGGCGCTCCTACGGATCGTCCCAGAATCGATCAGGGAAACGTACCGGAAAAGGATTCCGGGAAAGAAAACCTCTTCTCTCACACGGGCGGCCTCCTTTGCAGCTAAATCCTGGGCACGGGAGAAACTGGCATCGATCTCCCCTCTGATACGAACGGCCTCCGCCTCCGCTGCTGCAGCTCTGGATTCGGCCCTGCGAAGCTCCGCACTATTCGCATTCACCGCCTCGCGCATAAAGCGAAGACCCTGCGAAACGGAACAAACATCCTTCGTAAAAACGTACGTACATAATTATAATAAAGAATAGGCAAACCTTGTTGAAAAGCCTCGACGCTTTCGCAAACGGTGTGTCAGCTGGCCCTCGAGATGACGTCTCAGCCGGATCAAATTCGGAGGGCGAAAAATCAATAAGATCCTCAATATCAATATCTTTGTTAGATGTCCGACCGTGATCAACCGGAACTTCTCTATCCTGCGGAGATCTAGATCTTTCCCTTTCCTCCGCACCATCGTCCGCCTTAAGATCAGAATGACCGTCGCGAGAAAAACCGGACGAATAATAGGCGGCGGCACGACGGATCCTTTTCGGAGAAAAACATCCCCAATGAAGCGGGCCGCCGCGCAGAAGATTCATAACCGTCGGAAAATCGTCAAGCATTGGCACCGGAAGGGCAGGCACTGCGAGACAAACGAAAAAGTTAAAACTTATATCTACATAGATATGGGTATCACGTTAACGGAATACCGTTCGTCACCCGCGCAGGCCTAACCAAAGGAATACAACTCTCCTCCACCGATTCGCTGTCGATTTTGACATAAAAGAAACGGTAGATCCAGTCGTGATCATTCGAGGCAAGCCCGCCAACAACCGTCATGTCCCGTCGGGGGGCTAAGTAAAAACCGCCCTTTCTCCCCTTGAATGTCAATATAGACAAAAGATAATCCGCATCAAGGGACATACCGNCGGTAGATCCAGTCGTGATCATTCGAGGCAAGCCCGCCAACAACCGTCATGTCCCGTCGGGGGGCTAAGTAAAAACCGCCCTTTCTCCCCTTGAATGTCAATATAGACAAAAGATAATCCGCATCAAGGGACATACCGCGTTCATATCCCAACACCAGAATCCCGATAAGGTGCTGTAAGCCTTTAGGGCGTAGTTGGCTGAATGGTACTCCAAACCTGTCCAAGAATTCGAAAATGGCTCGAGGAATAGGGAACCATAGTTGGCAGGTCAACAAAAAGGCTTCTTAGCACGTAAAATAACCCAGAGGCGGATTCTCAGCACTCATACCCTCGGCAGGGATGTAAAGCTGAACCGACTTGGGGATCGCACATGTATTTCTCAAATATCTGAGAGAACCAACGGTACTCGTGCTCATGCCAACTGCCCTCTTCCGAGGATTATTTCTCTTCAGAACCCAGAAATTCGAAGGCGGCACCTTCGCGGCACTCACAGCTAAATAATAGTCTGCGAACTCTTCCTTAGTCGTAAGAAAACGTCGAAAGACCGGCTGGGGAAGAGAACAACCGCTGGGAGTATCAAGGTCGCTCGGATCAAAGATTGATGCATGAGCATCATCTGAAACTTTCCGTCCAAAAGACATGCTGGAGAGTCGAAAGAAAAAAGGATCTAAAGGAAAGAGTAGAGAGAAGCCTTCCTAAATCTTAAGCAAGTTATGGAGGAATGAATGAAAAATTTATGAAACTCACTCCATATACTTATAGGGAAGAATTTTACTATTCACCTTTGGACTTTTGGCCATTAAAGTTCCGCCTAATTCCGCCAAACGAGCTCAATCCACTCGCAAGAATCTCACGATTCTTACGAGCTGGGGGGCTAACTGTTGGGGTCAAAATCGGTACGACGGAATTAATAGCCAAAACTCCCCGCGAAAATACAAAAAGAACAGTTTTATAAAACCCGAGGAATAGTTTTATAAAACTCAAAGTCATTTATAGAACTCGCAGACTGTTTTATAAAACTCGAAGATCGTTTTATAAACCTCGAGAAATCGTTTTATAAAACTCGAGAAATCGTTTTATAAAACTCGAGAATCGTTTTATAAAACTCGAAGATCGTTTTATAAAACTCAAAGATCGTTTTATAAAACTCAAGAAATCGTTTTATAAAAATCGAGAAATCGTTTTATAAAACTCGAGAAATCGTTTTATAAAACTCGATAAATCGTTTTATAAAACTCGAGAATCGTTTTATAAATCTCGAAGATCGTTTTATAAACCTCCTGAAATCGTTTTATAAAACTCGAGAATCGTTTTATAAAACTCGAAGATCGTTTTATAAAACTCGAGGATCGTTTTATAAAACTCGAAGATCGTTTTATAAAAATCGAAGATCGTTTTATAAAACTTGAAGGTCGTTTTATGAAATCCGAAGATCGTTTTATAAAACTCGAGAATCGTTTTACGAAACCGAAAAAAACCGAAAAAGCCGTAAAACGCGAACTAGTCGCAACTAGTTCGCCATCGGCGAACTAAGCCGGCCCGGCTTAGTTCTCCGATGGGCGAACTAAGAGACACTCTCTAGTTCGCGGATGGGCGAACTAAGAGACACTCTCTAGTTCGCCGATGGGCGAACTAGGAAGTGATCAACTAGTTCGCCCATTGGCGAACTAAGCCGGCCCGGCTTAGTTCGCCGATGGGCAAACTAGGACATGCTCGACTAGTTCGCCCATCGGCGAACTAGAGACTTCCCGGAAACTCCGCGTCTCGATTTCCCGCATTTCCGATTCGAAACTTACGTCTTTCGACAAGGTCGCGTTCTAAACCACGGCCGAAATGTCTCCCGTTCCATCTCGATCCGACTTACCGTTCGAGTTTTACGATAAAAACCGTAAAACTTCGTTTTCTCGGAAAGAACTCGAGGAAATCGTATAAAACGGCAACGGTTAAACGAAACACCGAACATTGCCTAAACTATACGATTTATTCGAGATTTCTCGTTGAAATCATAAAAAACGCGCTTTTAATAAAAAACGCCNAAACGAAACACCGAACATTGCCTAAACTATACGATTTATTCGAGATTTCTCGTTGAAATCATAAAAAACGCGCTTTTAATAAAAAACGCCGAGTAAGTCGTAAAAAACGTGTTTTTAATAAAAAGTCGAGTAAATCGTAAAACCTTGCGATTAACTCGAGAAATTTATTAAAAACGACGTCAGATCAGGAAACGATCCCGTAAAAAGTCGGAAAACGGTTTTTATCGCAAAACGGCCCGGAAAGACCTAAAACGCGATAAAAACCCATCTCGCGATTTCAACGGAATCTAACCCGCAGATTTGATAACGTTTTGACGGTTTACTCGCAGAAGGAAAATAAAAGTCAAGTTTAAAGATAAAAGGAAGGTTTGAAGAGAAATAGAAGATTTCCGCGGAAGAAAAGAAAGGATCGAGAAGAATGGAAAATTCCCGATTTAGTCAACTCTTGGCGAAATGGAAAGATCGGATAGCCAAGGCGAGGATTATATAAATAGGAGGTCTAGGGCAGAAGCAACAGACACGAAATTCAGAGCTCTCACCACCAAAACTAGTATTTAGGAATATTTCCGTTTTTCTGTTAGCGAGCTGCGTCTCAATTAGGGTTTTCGTTCTTAAGCTTTTTGGCTACTCTTTTGTACCAGTTCGACGCAGATTCGGAATAAGAACCTCTTTGCTCTCTATTTCGTTTATTTTCATTCAAATTCTAATTTATCGTTTTCTTAATCTTCGTTGTGCGGTTCTCGCAGATAGCCGGTTCCTCTGGAAACTTAGGGTTTTCCCGAAGTTTCCTTATTTACGATTATTTGACAGTAGGTGGAAATCGACACCCACAAAAATTATATTAATTTATAGAGATATTTAGTGTATATTAATTTATCGAGTATTAATTTATAGAGGTTCTACTGTAGATAGTTGTTTAAAGCTGCGATCAGTTGGTTGTCAAGACTCCGGATTATGAAATAAACTTAAACCTAGTGTAAATGGGCTAGTTGGAGTTCTATTAATTTATAGCCGTATGTAATTCAGCGTAAATGTCACTTAAATTAGTGGTTCGTTTAAAATAGAATCGTCATTTTTTAAAGAATAAGACACGAAGAAGGTTATTATGAGATTCGTTCTATAAAGTCAAGGTATGGGCATGCTTGAATTGAGCCAGGCGATTGTGTGCAACATTGTAAATTTTTCTTAATTATAATCCAAGTAATACTGCTTCAAGTTGATCACAGTTTGCTATTTTTTTTGAAAAAGCAAACATGAAAAACAAAAACACGAAGGCAAATATTGTAATATCTGAAGTAGTAATATATGGAAAAGATTAAGAGAATTGATTGGCTATCTATACCACCAAAGTGCACTTATCTTTTCGGGAGCACATCTAAAGAGAACTCTAGAGTTAAGCGTGCTTGAGATAGAGTAGTCAAAAGATGGGTGATTTATCGATAAGTGATTTGCGATACCGTGTAAGTGAGATCAAAGCACGGGAAAAGTCATGTGGTGATTGCAAGGTCAATAAACATGACTCTAGAGCCTTGGAAAATTAATGAACCGGCCGTTGGAACAGAATGGAGCCCACGGGTCGAGAGAGAGAACGTGGCTGGCCCATTGGTTGTTGACGGTCTGGGCGTTACAAGTGGTATCAGAGCTGGGTAGCCATCTCGGTTCTGATCTGAGAGGCGCCTTGAGACTTTTCGTGGGGCGAAACGAGAACGTTGCGTTCTTTTAGAGGGGGTAAATTGTAACATCTCGAGTTGTGATATATGGAAAAGCTTACGAGGATTGATTGGCTACCTATGTCACCAAAGTGCACTTACCTTTTCGGGATCACATCCAGAGAGAACTCCATAGTTAAGAGTGCTTGAGCTGGAGTAGTCAAAGGATGGGTGACCTATCGGGAAGTGATTTGCGATACTGCGTAAGTGAGGCCAAAGCATGGAGAAAGATCATGTGGTGATTGGTCAGTAAACATGACTCTAGAGCATTGGAAAATTAACGGATCTGACGTTAGAACGGGATGGGGCCTACAGGCCGAGAGAGCGGGGGTGGGTGGCCCATTAGCCGTGGACAGTCGGGGCGTTACAAATATATTGCATGGAGTTTATGTTGCAGAGAAAGAAAGCTAATCGTTAACGGCAAGTTGATGCACTTCCTACTTCACTCACGGGTGACCTATCGGGAAGTGATTTGCAAATACTGTGTAAGTGAAGCCAAAGCATGGAGAAAGGTCATGTGGTGATTGGTCAGTAAACATGACTCTAGAGCATTGAAAAATTAATGGACCTGCCGTTAGAACGAGATGGGGCCCATAGACCGAGAGAGCGGGGGTGGGTGGCCCATTAGCCTTGGACGGTCGGGGCGTTACAAATATATTGCATGGAGTTTATGTTGCAGAGAAAGAAAGCTAATCGTTAACGGCAGGTTGAAGCACTTCCTACTTCACTCACATGAGAGTTTGCGACGCTTTTCTTTGTCTCCAGAGCTAGGTGGTGTTGGCTGGTCCACTTCCTTCTCTTTTGCAGCTGTACCACAACGGGACGTTCGCAGAAACTGGTGGTTGCTTACCGTGGCCTTCTTCTTGTGGAGCTTTGTTGCTGTTTTCACCTGAATTAATAGGAAATATCAGTTCTTTGAGATCATCCTGGTTGAAGATGTTATTTGATCATAGTTGTGCTAACTTCTGAATGAGTTTTAAAAACCACATCTTCAGCGATTGCAGACACCATGAAGGTGGGTGGTTGGGAGTGAGATTGTAAGGTGTTAGCCGAGTTTGGAAGAGGCATTCCTAGCTAGTAAGTTCTCCTGAGCAGCTCATGGGTCGGACACACTACACTGTCACTGGGTGAAGCTTTGTTTTTTAATAAAAGTAACGTTAATGCGTAGAGAAAATTGAGATGAATGGAGTGTGGTTGTGGAATCGAACCTTCGAAAAAGCCAGTGAGACAACATCTTTATTGGGTAGTTTAGTCATCTCCATGTCAAATAAAAACGTAGCATTGTCATGGCCATAGTCTACATCAAATAGTTCTAAGTTGGAATTAGAGGTGGCTATAGCTCAGATAAAGAATGACAACTCCAAACCAGATCACACTGCTCCCCTTCGTATATATCAACTTGAACAATAGCACATGTTAATGAATGATGAATGGATGACTGAATCTGAGCAGAGAGAGAATCACCTGAAAGCGATAATGTGAGAGTTTTGATGTTTAAACCTTTTCATCAAGTCACTGAAAGAATATACTCCGATATTCTTGGATATTTGACTTAGTCTTCTTGTATATTTTAATTCTATAGTTATCTCCCACTTGTTAGGGATCTCTCTAACTATATCACGCTTATATACGTGACTCCTTGTACATGATATTGAAAAAGCAATACAATAGCTTTCATGGTATCAGAGCCAATTCTCTGATCCAAATTTTTTCTCTTCAAATTCATAATCTCCTTTGCTCAGACTCGTTTCGATGGCTGCCTCTAACACCTCGACGGAGCGAGTTTTTGGAGTAACAAATATCAAACACCATATCCCTCTTCTGCTTGATCTTGATGAGTGCAACTATGACGCTTGGCGAGAACTGTTTCTCACGCATTCCCTTGGCTTTGATGTGCTAGGTCATGTAGACGGTACATCCGTACCAACTGGTGCCAACGATGAAGCTTGGCACAAGAAGGATGCCATTGTTAAGCTATGGCTATATGGTACTCTAGCCAAACCATTGTTCAAAACAACCTTCAAGAAAGGTGGAACGGCCCATGATGTGCGGAATCGTATTGAGCAACAATTCCGCAACAACAAAGAGGTTCGTGTCATGCAACTTGACAATGATCTCCGCAACAAGGAGATTGGTAACTTGTCGATCCATGATTACTGTCAGCAACTTCGATCCATTGCTGACCTACTATCAAACCTGGACGCTCCTGTTACTGACAAAACGTTAGTAATGTACATGCTGAATGGTCTAAATGACAAATTCGATTATGTACTTAATGTAATCAAGCACATGAAACCTTTCCCGTCGTTCGAAGATGCGAAGAACATGCTGGAGATGGAGGAGACACGGCTCAAGAAAACTCACAAAGTCACACCTTCTCACAAAGATCATGCTTTCTCCAACACGGCATTGATGGCCACTGATGCTTCCCCATCGGCAGCACAGTAACACACGAACCGTAACAACAACAACAACCGCGGCAACAGAAAAGGAAACAGAGGAAGAGGAAGATACAACAACAACAACAACTACCAACAGCGTCCTCCGTACGTCAACTGGTCTACTCCTCCGTACTGGTATGGCAACTACAACAACTGGCAGCCGCAACCACAACCCTCTCCGGCTCCTTGGATGATACCACCCCACCTCCAGTATGCTCCACGTCCATATGCTGCTCCACAGCAGTCTAATCCGGCTCAAGCACACATTGCAGACACCAATATGGTTCCAACAAAAGACTTTTCTGATGCCTTCCAGACCATGACTCTCACAGACCCATCACACAGTGGATGGCTAATGGACAGCGGCGCCTCTGCTCACTTAGCTTCCTCGTCAGGTATGCTCCATTCTGTTACTAATCTGAACACCAGAAAGTCTGTCACTGTTGGTAATGGTTCATCTATTCCTGTTAAATCCTCTGGCTATTCTTCTATTACATCTCACTCTCGCCCTTTACACTTAAAGAACGTGCTTGTTGCTCCTAATATCATTAGAAACCTTGTCTCAGTTCGTCGTTTCACTACTGATAATTGGTGCTCAGTAGAATTTGACCCCTTTGGCTTTTCTGTGAAGGATCTGGAATCTCAGAGAGTTCTTCTCCGCAGTAACAGTGCAGGTGACCTGTATACAGTGCCCTCTCATCTCAATAAACCTCAGGCACTTACAGCTATCACTACTCTGTTTCTACTTGGCATAAGCGGCTGGCTTATACTAATGCCGGTTCTCTCAATTCTCTTATTTCTTCTGGTTCAATAAGTTGTAATAAAGACAGCATTCTTTCTACTTGCAATGCTTGTCAAATTGGGAAACACTTGAAACTTCCTTTTCATAAATCTGTTACTCACTCGAATAAACCTTTTCACCTCATCCACTCTTATCTCTGGACTTCACCGGTTCCTAGTTTAAGTGGTTGCAGATATTATGTTTTATTTCTTGATGACTATTCTCACTATTTATGGGTGTATCCACTTCGCAGGAAAAGCGATGTTTTCTCTAAATTTCTTCACTTTTCAGCTTATGTCAAGAACCAATTTCAGTCAACAATCAAATCTTTTCAGTGTGACAACGGTGGTGAATACGACAATTCCCTTTTTCATAATCACTTTGATCAACATGGCATCTCTTTTCGATTCTCATGTCCTCATACAAGTCAACAGAATGGGAAGTCTGAACGCATGATTCGTACCCTCAACAATGCGATCCGAACTCTCCTATTTCAAGCTCATTTGGCTCCATCATATTGGGCAGAAGCATTACATGCGGCCACCCATATTCTAAACATATTACCTTCCTCTTCCATTGGTAATCAAACTCCTCATTTCAAGCTTTTTAACAAAACTCCATCTTATGCTCATCTTAAAGTGTTTGGTTGCCTTTGCTTTCCAAATATCAACACTTCTACCACTAACAAGCTATCTCCAAGATCCACTCCTTGCTTGTTTCTAGGTTATCCTCTCCATCATAGAGGTTACAGATGCTTAGACCTCAAGACAAACCGAGTTATAATGTCTAGGCATGTGGTTTTTGATGAGCATACATTTCCAAAAGCTGTTCGTGAACCTCTAACTCCTCAAAATTTTGATTTTCTCGAGTCAGAAACTCCTTCTAAAATATTTCGAGACATTCTCCAAGCCCCTATATCTTCACCATCTGACTCTGTTCCTTCTCTTACGGCTCCTGTTACCATACCGGCTTCAAATCCTATTTCCACAACAAGAATACAAACAAGGAGCCAAGCAGGAATCCGTAAGCCAAAGAAAATCATTTCCTTATACACCAGCTCTGTTTCTCGTCTTCCCACTAGCCCACAAAAAGCTTTACTTGATCCAAACTGGAACCAATCAATGACAGATGAGTATGATGCTCAAATTAAGAATAAGACTTGGAGTTTAGTACCTAGACCTATTGGAGCTAACATAATTAATTCTGTGTGGTTGTATAAGCACAAGTATGATGCAGATGGAGTTCACAAAAAGCACAAATCTCGTTTGGTGGCAAATGGCAAAACACAACAAGAAGGTATCGATTATGATGAAACATTCGCCCCTGTTGTCAAACCGGCTACAATACGTATGGTTCTGAACATAGCTGTATCAAGAGGCTGGATCATGAGAAAACTCGATGTTCAAAACGCCTTCCTCCATGGCACCATCTCCGAAACCATCTACATGCATCAACCTCCAGGCTTTGTGGACAAAACAAAACCACATCATGTCTGCGAAATCAACAAAGCTCTATATGGGCTTAAGCAAGCACCACGAGCTTGGAATGATCGGTTCGCCTCTTACCTCTCACGGCTTGGCTTTGTCTCAAGCAAAAGTGACCAGTCTCTATTTATCTATAACCGTGGGAATCAAATGCCATATCTCTTGCTTTATGTTGATGATGTTGTACTAACCGGATCGTCTAAGGAATTGCTTGCAGATATTATTCTTCAACTCAAAAAATGAATTCCCAATAACCGATATGGGGAATCTCAGCTACTTTCTTGGTGTAAAAGTTGACCACAACGACCACGGTATACTACTCTCCCAGAAGAAATATGCTCTAGAGATAATAGCTCGTGCTGGTATGACAGAATGCAAGCCTGTATCAACACCTGTTGATGTGAACTCAAAGCTTTCAGCAATTGCTGGTGATCGAATCAACAATCCAACCGAATATAGGATTCTAGCAGGTGCACTTCAATACCTAACTTTCACACGCCCTGACATCACTTATGCCGTCCAGCAAGTTTGTCTCTTCATGCATGATCCTAGAGACCAGCATATGAGTGCACTAAGAAGAATCATTCGCTATCTCAAAGGAACACCTTCTCATGGATTACAAATCTATAAGTCATCCCTCAACACACTCACAGCCTACTCTGATGCTGATTGGGGAGTATGTCCTGAAACGAGACGCTCCACCTCCGGCTACGCAGTCTATCTCGGTGAGAACCTCATCTCTTGGTCATCAAAACGACAACAAACAGTCTCAAGATCAAGTGCAGAGGCTGAGTATAAAGGCATTGCAAATGCTGTTGCAGAAACTTGCTTCCTACGCAACCTGTTACTGGAGCTACATTGTCCTCTTCGTACAGCTACACTGGTCTTCTGTGATAATATCAGTTCGGTGTATCTCTCCACAAACCCGGTTAAGCACCAACGTACGAAACATATTGAAATCGATCTCCACTTTGTCCGAGAGAAAGTTGCAATAGGTCAAGTGAAGGTCATTCATGTTCCATCGTCTCTTCAATATGCTGATATATTTACAAAAGGACTGCCGACATCACTCTTCAACGACTTCAGATCCAGTCTGACCGTCCGCTCCGCCGACGATCTTACTGAGGGAGGGTGAAAGAATATACTCCGATATTCTTGGATACTTGACTTAGTCTTCTTGTACATTTGAATTCCATAGTTATCTCCCACTAGTTAGGGATCTCTCTAACTATATCACGCTTATATACGTGACTCCTTGTACATGAGAATGAAAAGCAATACAATAGCTTTCAGTCACATGAGGGTAATACCCATAAACTTTCGTGAATCATCTGAAAGGACCGACAGAGGCGGAGATAGTCGGTGAATGCAGATTGAGCGGAAATTGCATTAGAGGAAAGGGAACAGGATTCCAAGCTCAGCCCTCACTTATTTATGGAGATCCCAGAGTGTTTATGCTATCAAACGCTTGAGGTTTGATGCAAAGAGAGGAAGATGGTGAGGTTGAAAACATTTAAGAGTATAATGTTAATGGGACACTCTTGGCAAGTTGGCAACGGTTCAGAGAGAAACAGCTCTTCATCGGATGTAGGAAAGAGGGGAGAGATCTAGAGACAGGGAAGATAGATAGGAAAGTGGAATGAACGATTAATCCAACGTTTCAGATGGTGACCGGAAATTGTGGAAGGGGAGACTCATTCTAACCTAATCGACTACATACTTTAATGCCACATTTTCTTATTACGGTCTGTTATTTTTATAATGAGCTTCCATTTCTAATAAGTTCAATTGTTAGGACTACATCCAAAGCAAACGTACGAACGTAAAAGACTTTTGGCTTTTGGAGGAACTTTAATTACCCAGAAAATATAAATCAACTCTTTGACGTATCATAAGCCAAAATATTTAGAGAACATTACTAGAATGTTATACAAAAGTTGGTATATGACTAGAATAGTATATATTTTCTAAAAATTACTAGAATGTTTTTAGACTCCTAATAAATTACAATAAACACCCTTGTTTAATTTTGTTACTATTGATACAAATTTTAATTATTAAATCCACATCATAATTTTGACAATCCACGTCACTAACTAATTTGTGTCATCAACAGTTACACTGGAAAATCAACAGTCCCATATCTCCGGTGAACAAAAAAAAAGTCTTAATGTCACATTCTTCTCCGTCACAACTCTCGTTAAACCCTAACCGATTACGAAATCACGAAATCCCGAAATCATCTTCGTCACAACTAATACTCTCGTTTCAAACAGTGTTTCCGATATCTTAAATCATCTTCGTCGACCTCGTTAAACCCTAACCGTCTCTGATATCATCTTCGTCGACATCCTCTTCTCCGCAAAAGTTTCGACGTAATCGTATCTACGACATCATCTTCTCATCTTTTCTGGTATGTTGTGCCTGAGTTTGATTTACGTCGTGTCTGAGTTATAGACTATGTTGTTACTGAGTTATTGTATAGTGTGGCTGAGTTGAGTTTGATTTATGAAGTGACTGAGTTATTGATTATGATCCGACTGAGTTATTGATTATGTTTTGGCTGAGTTATTGATTACTGTGGCTGAGTTATATATTATGTTGTGGCTGAGTTATTTATTATTTATGATTTGGCTGAGTTATTGATTATGTTTTGGCTGAGTTATTGATATGATGGCTGGGTTATTTATTATGTTGTTGCTGAGTTTTGTTTCTATTGCGGCTGACTTATCTATATATGTGTTTTAGGATCAGATGGCTATTTCTGAAGATCAAGCACGAGATTATCCTCCACGACTTTACGCTGAAGGGGCTTCTAATCTAGAAAATAAAGAGATTAATCACAATTTGCAGATGGGAGATTTCCCTAACGTNTATATGTGTTTTAGGATCAGATGGCTATTTCTGAAGATCAAGCACGAGATTATCCTCCACGACTTTACGCTGAAGGGGCTTCTAATCTAGAAAATAAAGAGATTAATCACAATTTGCAGATGGGAGATTTCCCTAACGTCAGAGAAGCAATAGGACGGGATGTGTGGGATCACATGAGGCAGGGTCCTCTTGGAATTATAGTGAAGCTATCTGAACGCAAAAGCGTGTGGTCTGGTAGGACTGTCCACTATCTACTATGTCGACAGGTTCGAGTATACTTGAAGGAGATTTGGAGTCTAGTTGGTGATGAACCTATCAGGTTTAACTTACTCAAATTTGGTGAGATCACTGGGTTAAACACAGATCCAGTGCCAACAGAAAGTTTTGAACATGAGCAATACAAAGCGTTTTGGGAGGAGTTGAATCTGCCGCTTGGGATGGGACCCAAGTTAGATGAACTGAGGGCAGGATTAGAGGTATGTCCGGCCTGGAGTTTTGAAAAGCGTAAATGGTTAGGGCTGTTACTTCTTCAAGCCATGGGACTTTATGCTTTGCATTATAATTCTAGGATACCGTTTGAAAGTGCAAAAAGAGTATTCGACGATGAAGCCATGATGACGTATCCATGGGGGAGGACTGCATATGAAGTTCTTGTTGACTCTATTAAGATGTTGAATCCACAAGGAAGGACATACACCATAAGCGGTCTGAAGGACGTGTTGTTGGTTTGGGCGTATGAATCTGTCATTTGTTTTGGAGAGCGTTTCGGGAGAGTGGTCAATGAGCAAGAAGTTCCACTTTTCCGATGGGGTGGAAAGCGTACACGTTCAAGTTTTGATACTGTCATTACTGAGGAGATTAGAAAACATGACGAGGTAAGGTGTCAACTGATTTATTAATTATTTGTTGGTTGGGTTATAAGTACTTATGTACTTAAGTGGCTGGGATTTTTGGTATTAGTTATTTGATTGCTCAGTTAGCATGTATAAAGTGTCTGAGTTATTAGTTATTTTATGGCTGAGTTATTAGTTGTTTTATGAACACCAAAAACCCGGCCACCATATAAACAATATCTCAACCTCTTGGTATTAGTTTTGATGGCTGAGTTAGTATGTACATAGTGGCTGGGTTTCTTGATATTATTTATTTGATGGCTGAGATAGTGTTTATATGGTGGCATGGTGGCTGGGTTTTTGGTACTTTGTGGCTGAGTTATTAGTACTTTGACAGCTGAGGTATTATGTATTCTGTGGCTGATTTTGTAGGTGCGCGTGAGAAAAATGGTTATGAAGAACTCCGTAGAAGAGATGTTTCCTCAGTGGCCAGATGAAGCAGATGACCCGCAACTCGTTAACTTGATAACAGACATATATGCAGGTCGGTTTGTTAGAGGTTTTTGGGGAACACAGATGAAACGCAAACAAACAAACACAAAGGTTTTTGGTGTTTCGTCAAAGGCTGAGCCACCCATTAAGAAGCAGAAGAAAGTGATCAGCTTTCAAGACGATGAAGCTGCTGTGGAGGGAAAGGGTGCTTACGAGAAGGAAGGTAATGATGATATTGGAGAAAATCCGATACTGGTGAAAATAATGTTTAGTTTGGAGAGAATTGTCTCAAAAATAGACAGCCACGAGAACAACTTCGAAAACTTCGACGCGCGGTTATCCAGAATCGAGTCCAGTTATACGAACATTCCTGATTTAGTCAGAGTTGCAGTGGACGAGTACTTCTCTAAAGTTCCCCAACAATCTTTAACGTTGCCAGCACCAGCACCACCGCCGCCACCACCGCCACCGCCACCGCCGAACTTTTTTCCGCAGCAGTCAGTCAATAGTCCACCAGCTAAGGCCTCTGTCCATAGTACACCTGCTAAGGCCTCTGTCCATAGTACACCTGCTAAGAATTTGGGAGACACTGTTGATTTCGTTGGTATTTCTCCTGCAAAGGACCCAGCCTTAGAAAGCGGGCACAAGATAATAAGGTTTAAACAAAAAGGAAATGAGGTTAAAGAGAAGGACAAAGAGGCGGCGGAGTTAGGAAAGAAGGATGTGTCTCCTAAGAATAACTTAACGGCTGTAAGTAGGGAAAAAGAGGCTGCGTTAAAGAAGAAGGAAGCGGCTGAAAAAAAAGGGAAAAAAGCGGCTGAGACAAAGAAACGGAAGGCTGACGAAAAGAAGGCGGCTGAGTTGAAGAAGAAAGAAATGGCTGAGTTACAGAATCCGGTCGCAAAAAGGACACGTTGCGGTTTAATAACAGTAGCTGTACCTCAGCCGGACCAGATTCAAGCCGACAGTGAGCTTGCGGATATTACTGACGAATTTCTCGCAACACGAGACGAAGTGCTTCCGGAGTCTGATGAGGATGAAGATAATAGGATCAGATCCAAAAGAATAAAAGAATATCGGGAGAAAAATGTTCAGTTATCTGCAAATGGGTCTGCATTGCAACTCTCTGATAATGCTCCTCCAGCACTAGTTTTTCCTCAGATTGGAGACAATGTAACGACGTGCATGAGGAATAAGTTATTACCTTCACCAGCAATATATGATCCTTTAGCACCGGTTGATCCAGCAAAAGGGGATAAACTTATGGAACACCTAGAGAAACATAAAGACGCTCCCACTACCCCAACAGCGGCCCATGAGGGTGAGTTCTACAGAATCATCATCACTGGAAGACCGTGGAAAGACATTCAATATGGATGGCTGCATGATGATGTAAGTATTCCTTACGGCTGAGTTATAAATTTTATGTGACTGAGTTACGTTTTTTTAAGGCTGAGTTAAGTATACTAGTTGGCTTAGTTTATTATTCTTTACGGCTGAGTTAAGTATACTAGTTGGCTGAGTTTAGTGTACTATGTGGCTGAGTTATGTGTTTTGTTACGACTGAGTTATAGATTCTATTATATTGACTTGATTTTCTGTTTTTGCGTAGCATGTTAGTGCGTTTCTGCGAATCCTCATCAAAAGGTCCATGCGAGATCCCAGCCCATTCTGGACCAAGCGCATTGCATTTATTGACATCTGGTTTCTCAGTTATTGGATTCGCGATTACAAGCAGTACAAGCTCAATCCTAAGATGATGAAATTCACCGGTAATGGCTATGAAGAGTTAATAAACGGTAGGATACCCGCAGACTCTTGTACAAACTTGAAGTGGTATGAGGATGTGGATCACCTGTACGGATTGCTTCCAACAGGAGGTGATCACTGGGTGGCGTTTCACGTGGATCTGCTTAATGAGAAGATTGACTGCTATGATCCAATCATTGGACACGTCACAGCCGAAAGTGAAAAGAAAATGGTTGATGCATTTAAGCCTCTTACGCAAATGCTACCTTCGATGTTGAATCAAAATATTCCTTCCAAACTCCGAAAACAGAGAATGAAGCAGTTTTCGTTCCGAAGGAGGAAAGGCNGATGTTGAATCAAAATATTCCTTCCAAACTCCGAAAACAGAGAATGAAGCAGTTTTCGTTCCGAAGGAGGAAAGGCGATTACATTCCCCAAAACACCCAAATTGGTGATTGTGGAGTGTATGCATTGAAGTTTGTGGAATGCTTAGCGCTTGGCGTGAGTTTTGCTGGGATAAATGATAGGAATATTCAAGGTATACGGATGAAGATGGCAGCAGAGATCCTGGATGAAGGAGGAACTGACTTCTATTCCCAGTTTGGTTAACCTTTGAACAACGATTTGTATATTTTTTTGGTAATGGTATATTTTATATAACCCAGCCGCAACGTTTCTATAATCCAGCCGTCTAGCCTTATATAACTCAGTCATACCACAAACATACCCTAAAATAGGAAAAGTTTAATATAACCCAGCCGCAACGTTTCAATGATCCAGCCGTCTAGCCTTGTATAACTCAGTCATATCACAAACATACCCTAAAATCGAAAAAGTTTAATATAACCCAGCCGAAACGTTTCTATTAATCCAGCCGTCTTGCCTTATATAACTCAGCCACACCACAAACATACCCTAATATTTGGAAATGTACTTTAAAAA
The DNA here is from genome assembly GCA_932364175.1 of Eruca vesicaria subsp. sativa. Taxonomy (NCBI): domain Eukaryota; kingdom Viridiplantae; phylum Streptophyta; class Magnoliopsida; order Brassicales; family Brassicaceae; genus Eruca; species Eruca vesicaria. The sequence goes on along the minus strand of CAKOAT010197043.1, from coordinate 46,132 downwards.
GTTATTATAAATTAATAATATCAGTTTTGGATGAATATTTAATCAACACAATGTGTATACTTCAGTGAATTTACAAGTTTCGGATTGACCATGATCTTGAGGTATAAGTTGTCTTACAAATACTTAAAACCTTGTGTAACTATATAGGTGTTGAACGCACCAAATTCAAAGTACCATATAATTTGTTTTTTCAATTGAATTTGTGTTATTTCTTATATTTTACAGTGGTACCTAACCCATAAACCCTAAACCCTAAACCGTAAACCCCAAATACTTAACCCTAAACCTAAAACATAAAATGACCCTAAACATAAAGTCAGCCGTAACAAGCCAATAACTCAGCCATTGGGCGGGAACTTGAAAATATGTTTGTGCGGGAACTTGAAAATATTCCAACACAGACCTGGCCCAGCTCTATATAACGATGTAATAAAGCAACTTTTTCAGAGGAAAAAGTGGGGATTAGGGTTCTAAAGTAAAAATGTCTTCCTCCTCTAACACTATCTCATCAGGAAATGTAAACCGAGTACGTACGAATGGGGAGAGAGGAACACCAAAACAGTGTTGGTGTGGTGCAGCCTCAGAGATATGTACATCCGGATCAGCTAAAAATCCAGGAAGATTGTACTATTGTTGTTCAAGAGGATATAATAAGGTTAAATTTTGTTCTTATTTTCCATATATTCATTTCGTGCTACTGAGATCTGATTATTATATTAGTTCAAGCAGAGACATTTATTCAAATGGGCTGATGAGTGCTTGGTAGAAGAGGTTGAGGATATGAAGTTAGTAATGAGTGACATGAACAAAGACTTGACCGATGTCAGGGCTAAATTCGGTCAGTTGGAGAAAGAGTTCGAAGGAATCAAGACGGAATCAGAGGGGCGATGTGTAAGGAATGTGGTGGTTTGTGTGTTATTTNTGAACAAAGACTTGACCGATGTCAGGGCTAAATTCGGTCAGTTGGAGAAAGAGTTCGAAGGAATCAAGACGGAATCAGAGGGGCGATGTGTAAGGAATGTGGTGGTTTGTGTGTTATTTGTGGGCATATTTTGCTATTATTCATTAATGTAGTCTTGTATCGTTTATCAATAACCCAGCTTATAGTTCAATAAACCAGCAGTACAATTCAATAACTCAGTCGTATTGTTCAATAACTCAGCCGTTAGTTTCAAAAACCCATCGTTAATTTATCATAACTCAGCCCTAAAGTTCAATAACCCGGCCTTTTATTTCACAAACTCAGCCCTAAAGTTCAATAACCCGGCCTTTTATTTCACAAACTCAGCCCTAAAGTTTAATAACCCAGCCGTGGATTTCGTTTACTCAGCCTTAAATTTCAATAACTCAGCCGTTAGTTTCAAAAACCCAGCGTTAATTTATCATAACTCAGCCCTAAAGTTCAATAACCCGGCATTTTATTTCACAAACTCAGCCCTAAAGTTCAATAACCCAGCCTTTTTGTTAAGAGATCAACAAATCCACGTGGCATTATATGATTGGATCGGTGGAATAATGTATACGGCTTTGGAAAATGAAAAAAATCATTATCGACGTTCCCATATCTCTCTCACGAAAAAAAGCTCTCAGCGACCCTTCTAGGCGATTTTATTTCTTCGTGTACTCAAGGTAGATCGAAGCCTTAAACTTGTTGATTTTTCTTGATTTAGATTAGGTTGCATCATGACTTCTTCGTTGTACGTTTTGATTTGGGTTTTACTCGATTAGGGTTTGAACTCTATCTTAGTTTGAGTCTCTAAAACTCAGACTTACATTCGTTTCTTGTTTGCAGATGGCGATTCCGCATGAACCCCATTTCTTCCAGCCTCTGCTTACTGGTTTCCAGAGTGGCGTGGTATACACACTCTTTACTGGTTCCTACTTTTGAGTTTATCTTAACTTTGCCTTTTCTGACTTGCAGACAATACCACTTGCCTTCTTCTCAAAGCACATAGAAGGGAAGACGAACCAGACAACATGGAAACTAAGATCGGACACTTCAGCTAACACTTGGGAAGTGATACAAGAAGGCATGAGACTCACCATAGGTTGGGAAGATTTCACCAGGGCACATGACCTTCGAATCGGTGACATTGCCATTTTCAAACTCGAAGGAGACATGGTGTTTCATGTCACTCCTTTTGGTCCTAGCTGTTGTGAGATTCAATATACACATCCTCACATCATCAAGGAGGAAGCCGACGCGAATGATGATGCTGCGGGTGATGCTTCAATCAAAGTTGACCGTAATAGGATAGCAATCTTGTCTGATTTTTTTTGATGTGGAAAATTGTTTCTTATGTTTTATGAGGAACACGGGCATTGTCTTCTTTCTCATTCGACTACTGTTTTTTAACTGAGGTCACTGCTTCAAATCTGAAAGAAGACAAAATTTTGAGTAGTTTACGTTTTGTGTCTCTATTTTTGCAGCATCTTAACGTTCTGTGTTTGCAGCATCTTCCTGTGGCTGCTACGCGTTCTACTGCTTTGAACAAACAATGCCAAGAGACGATACTAGTGAACAAAGAGGAAAACTCATGGACTGTGAGTTTGCGATTTAACGAATCAGGCGGCATATATTACATCAGAAAAGGCTGGAGAAAGTTCTGTTTTGATAACAGATACGACATAGGAGACTTAATTGTGTTCAATGTGGTTGGAGATGGCAAACTGCTCCACTGATGTGTGTATGTCCTGAAAGCGAAGAGTGCCGCCAAATACTGAGCAAACACTTGACCAGAAAGAGTGGTGAGTCTTTTCTGTTGGAGTTGAATTGCGAAGAGTTTCTTATGGCTGAGTTTAGTATACTTTGTCTTGTTATGCATGTCACATTGCTTCTGGCTCAACTTCGTCGTCCCTTCGTCTCACCGGTCGTACTGCCTAAGGTTGTAATGAATGTACTAGCTATGTCCTTTGGTTTGTTTCCTTCTCATAACTCTTGTAATGTACTCTGCTTCTTTTGGACTTGTAATGTACTCTTTTTTAGTCTCTTCGACTCAGCCGTCAATTTCAAAAACTCAGCCATTAGTTTCAATAACTCAGCCTTAACTTTCAATAACACAGTCAGTTGGGAATAGTAACCCAGCCGTCTATTTCAATAACTCAGCCTTAAAGTTCACTAACTCAGCCAGTTGGGAATAATAACCCAGCCGTCAATTTCAATAACTCAGCCTGTAGAGAACTCGGTCACATTGTTTAGTTAACTCAGCCACTTTGTATAATGAGATCTCTCGTATTAACAACTAATTAATAACTTGGTCACATTGTTTAGTTAACTCAGCCACTTTGTATTATAAGATCTCTCGTATTATCAACTAATTAATAACTCGGTCACATTATTTAGTTAACTCAGCCGTATACAGAAATTGAAATTTCAAAGAAAAATACTAGAATCCATAACCCAGCTGTAATACAACCAAAAGTCTTCTTTTTTTTTTGGACGACAACAACAACAATCAAAAGTCTACAAACTGACATTGCAAAGAAAATAAAAATAAAAATACATCTTCACCACTTTCTTGTGTCAAAAACCAAGCTCATCGGTTCAAAATCACGGAAGAACATCCCAACCTCTTTAATCTAGAAACAACGGTCACACATGTTGTCACCCTTACTGGTACCAATGGTCCACAGGCTAAACCAGTTTCTTTCCACAACAGCACAACATTGGCAACTGGTGAACGATGGCATTACAGATGAAATGAACTCCAACTTCTTTGAGCGGAAGTCCTCGCCATGCCACAAACCCCATCCCCATTTCACAGATCGCACTAGTTCCCCAACCCTAGCAGCAGATTCCCTTGTGAAACGAGCAAAGTACTCCTCTTCATTCCAAAAAATTTTCCTAATCATTGCGTATACATACACGGCACGCTCATATCCTGCATCCGCTGCACTCTTCATGAGAGTAAGACCTTCTTCTCCAGGCTGATATAAGAAGAAAAACTGGACACCCTTCAGATATAGTGTGCTTGGGTTTCCCTCAGCGTATCAAGTTCGGAACAACGAAGTAGGCATAGGGGCTTCCCATGGATATGATAGCAAATCAAAGAAATGATATACCCTACGCCGCTCTGTTAACGCCTTCATCGACTTGCACAAAGCTCTGAGGTTATAAAAATCTTTAATGGAATTATTGGCCACACGTTCAACAACTAACGCTTGAATTTCTTCAGCCATTTCGAGAATCGGGAAACCTTCCATTTTCTAAGATAATCAGTTTGTGTCGACAAGGGTGAACTGATTGCGTGTTTATATAAAGAGTTGAAAAGGGGTCTCGAGTTTTCGAGAAGGCGACCTTTCATGATCCTCGCATGGCATGCAACGTTCCGTTTTATATTTCAATAACTCAGCCGTAAGAGCATTAATAACTCAA
>CAKOAT010197043.1:4402-38762 GCA_932364175.1 Eruca vesicaria subsp. sativa | reverse complement strand
CTATTTAGGCTGACTTATCATTGATACGGCTTACTTATGAAACCTATTTAGGCTGACTTATCATTAACACGGCTGAGTTATGCTATCTACTTAGGCTGATTTACTAAATGAAACGGCTGACTTATTTAATAAGTACGACTGACTTACAAGTAGTAGTTTCTCTACAGCACGTGTAAGCATGGTTCGCTGCGTTTCAGCACCCTCTCTCCGTTCAGCAAACCATCTAGTCATCATAACCCGTATCGATTCTAGTAGTCGAACAATGTTAAGACCTCTAGCATTTGATAATGCTCTATTCATTGATTCCGCTATGTTCGTAGTCATCAAATTGTACCTTTCGCCTGAGAAATGAACACGCGCCCACAGTTTGACATCGGCTCTTTGGAGGTACCCATGAAGCTCAGGATTAATAGCTTCAATCTCCTCGAAGATTGCATTAAAGTCAGGCATCCTGAAACATCTTGCCGCTTTCTTCACCAGATGAAATACATCTTCCCCTTTGTACCGTCCCAAAATGTTCTTATATAAATGGTACGTGCAAATTCCTCGAGAAGCCAACGGATACACATTTCGAATAGCCTTCCCAATCGAGTTATGCCTATCTGAGATTATCGCAAGACCCTTGTCATCAGGAATCAAAACTTTTAGTTGCGTAAAAAACCAGTTCCACGAATCGTCATTTTCCGTATCAACCACACCGAAGGCGATTGGAAAAATCTGAAAGTTTCCATCCTGAGCTAGTGCTGTTAGAAGCGTCCCTTTGTATTTACCATTAAGAAACGTACCATCGACAACCACAACTTTGCGCATGAAAGGAAACCCATTTATGCGCGCGCCAAACGCAAGGAACACATACAAGAATCTTCCAAACTCATCGATTTGAAGACGAGTTATTGTATCAGGATTTTCTCTTCTAATCATGAATAAGTAAGAAGGCAAGTTTTCAAAACCACTCTCAGGTGTTCCCATATCGATTTCCCTTGCAAATTTCAGAGTCTTATATGATTTCCAATAATTCATCTGCCCAAATGAATACAAATAATAACTCAGCCAAATCACTTAAGTAACTCAGCTTGAACGTATAAATAACTCAGTCGGATAACTTAAATAACTCAGGCGTAACGTATACATAACCCAGCCCATATACTTAACTAACTCAGCCGAAACGTTGAAGTTTAAATAAACCAGCCAGATAATTCAACTAACTCAACCGCATGGTTCGATGTTTATATAACTCAGCCTATCACTTAACTAGCACAGCCGAACGTTAATATAAGTCAGACACAAAGTGTAGATATAACTCAGCTGTAACATTGATATAAGTCAGCCAAACTACACCAATTACCTTGAGACCGAACTGTTTATTGAGAGCTATTTCCACACTCGTAGGTCGAACGGCCGGACCAACGTCGCCGAGAAAGTTTCTGTACAATTCTCCTAAAATATCTGGTGTTGCTTGTCGAGATCGATTAGAACGCTCAGTTACAGAACATGTATGTTCCGAATCGTAAATACGAAGATAGAATGTCGGGGAATCCCCTTGTGTTGAAGCACGAACTCTCCAGAGACATCCACCAACCCAACATTTAACAATGAGTAAATCTGGATTGGATACTTCCACATCAAAATCAAATTGATCTCTCACTGTAAGAAGTTTCAATCGTCTTTCCAACTCAGCTTTACTCTGGTATCGTTGCCCAACAGCAAGGTTTAGCGAANTTAACAATGAGTAAATCTGGATTGGATACTTCCACATCAAAATCAAATTGATCTCTCACTGTAAGAAGTTTCAATCGTCTTTCCAACTCAGCTTTACTCTGGTATCGTTGCCCAACAGCAAGGTTTAGCGAAGACATCTCCAACCTTAGAACCTCTGAATCCCCCTTAGATCCGGTCCAATTGTAAGAAGTTTCAGTCGGTTGAGATCTCTTTTTAGGCTGTAGTGTCGGTGAATCTTCGTGTTGTGCTGGAGACTCACCATATGAGCTAAAGTTATCATCTTCGGATGACGCACCATCTGAGTCGTCGAACATATCAAATCGGCTATCAAATTCACTGTCTTCTTCGCATTCTTCATCTTCTCCAACATATTTCTGTTTTTCTCCTTCCAAGATATTCTCATTGTCGTTCTGTTCCTCCTCCAAACTAAAACCATCGTATCTAGATTCAACTTCTGAGACTTCTGCTTCTGAGCTGAAACTGTATAACATATTACTCTTTTCTCCCGCTCCGTCTTTCTGGCTGATCTCATCATCCTCGTTCTCTGTAATCTCTACACAGAGACGTAATCTTTCGGTTTTCCTTATGCTTAAAAATATGACGAGTATTGGAGATGTAAACTGGTGGCGTGTCGTGAGCCATTGTTTTCAAAGCTTTATTCGAGAACTGGTAGCTTAGCTGAATCTGATGGCTCGACTCATTCAATCCGTAATCATCGAGTACTGACTTTGCCAGTTCGCCGTGTGTTGTTTTCTCATCTGCATGCAGAACAATACATCCTCTACTGACGGGTGTGAATACATATCTGTTTTTCTTAATCCAGTTACCTGAAACAATAATTACTGGATCCATAAGATTTTAGAGAAAGAGAAGAAGGTGAAGAACATATAGCGGCGTCTGTAACATAAACCCTAATTTCGTTGTTGTAGTTAGTAATGACATGGAAAATAAAAGCTGACATGGATGATGACATGGAAAATCAGTTATTCAGCCACCAAACGAACATTTAAGTTAGCCACAATAAGTCAGCCACTTAATACACCGTAAGTCAGTCAAAACGTGAATACTATTTTAGTAATTAACTTTTTGTTAACAATCAGCCATAACAGAGATGAAACGTAAGAAGTCAGCTGTATCGTTAAATAAACCAGCCTGCAAATGAATGCTATTCTAGTAATTAATCTTTCGCTAAAAAGTCAGCCGTAAATCAGCTGAGTTTATTGTTACTCCACTTTATGACGGCTGATTAAATATAACTCAGCTGTAAAAACATCTCATAACTCGGCCGGTCGACGATCAATTAACCAGCCGCGATAGTTAACTCAGCCTTCTGGTAACTATAACTCAGTCGGATTTTCCAGGAACCAGCCTAAGGATGTATAAGTCAGTCGTAATATCTTACCGTAACTCAGCCGTTATAAAATAAACCAGCCAGATTTTTTTAAGTCAGCCATAACGATCGACTGAGTTATGTTCATAACTCAGCTTATTTCTTATAAGTCAGGTAGGTTAGTTAAGTCAGCCGCAACGCACCTATATCTCGGCCGTAACGAAGTTCATATCGTATTGAGGCTGAGTTTTATGCCGTATTCTTACGTGGACCCGAATTTTTGCCTACGTGGCACAAAAAAGTAATGGTATTCTCGTAAATATGTTTTTTCTCACAACGTAAAAAAAGGGCACGCTAGGTATTAAAAAAAGGATAGTAATAAAAAAAGTTTTGTATAGTAGTGATAATAACTAATAAAATTCATACTATTTGAGTTAACTTCCCGAATATTTAAAGCAAAAAGAGGTTTTCTCTCCTCTTTTGAGAGAGAGAGAGAATTCTCTCTATTCCCTCCCCTTCTTCACAATACAAAATCTTTCAGAAGGGTAGAGAAATCGTTTTTTTTGTTTTTTTTTGTAACTTAAATCGTTTTTTTGTAACTTAAATCGTTTTTTTGTTTCTTGGTTGTAATATAGTTTCGATCTTAGGATCGATGTGTCTTCCGACTAGCGGATTCTTAGTTTCACGAAAGCGGTTTTGTTGTGCATTTCAAACCAAACTTGGATCTGTTCTTCATGTTTTTCAATCTTATTTTCCAGTTTTGGTTGAAGTATAATAAATTTCGATTATGTTCTTAGATTGTCCGATAGTATATATTTGCTTGACGATTTTTATTTTGCTCTAATTAAACTACTCTGATCTTTATGATTGGAGTTTTTTGAGTTGATCAAGACTTCTTCTTCAAAGGTTATGCACGGATTCCTTCTAGATAACAGTCAATCTTTACTCATCCATAAATATGGACTCGATAGCATCAAAAGAGTAAAGTATCTTTGATGGAAGAAAACTGTGTTGTGAAATATTTTGACTGGTTTAAGGGAGATCAGTAGAGTTAGCATCCGCTGAGCAAGGATGGTCTAGCGAAGATTTTTCTCTTCAGTCAGTTAAGTTTTTTCTTGCTTTATCAACCCGAGCTGATAGAAGCTGTGATATAAGCAGCGGCTATGACGGAAGATCGGAGATAAAGGAGTATAAAGACAGAGGGAAGTAGCTAAGTGGTGGACAGTGGCGGAACTTGGTGGAGAGTGGGTGGGGCACCTGCCCCCCATGATTATTTTTTTTTGGTGTAATTTTGCTTAAAAATTTAACAATGTCCTGGATAAAAAAATTAGATTTATAAATATTTTACTAGTGTTTTGTTGTTTTGTCCTGGGTAGAAATTCATCCTGGATCCGCTACTGGTGGAGCACATGTTGAAAGAGGCGGTGGTTTGAAGCTGAGAACAACCGGCGGCTGTGAATCCCGATTTGCATGTATTACTTTTGCCACGTAGCTTAATCTGCTTTATTCTGCTTACACGTGTATCTGTGTATGTACCACGTGATGAGCAAAAATTTGTACTCCTTTAATCGAATCAAAGATGTTGACAAATAAAAAAAGCAAAAACATTTTAATAGTTTTGTGGACTCCACCAATAAAAAGGATGATAATGTGAATGCCTTAGAAAGAGAGAAAACTGTGGCATTATAGATATGATTTGTTTTCAAAAAAATAATTGGTGTTTAGTTGACGGGTTATGTTTGAATCGAGTTCGGTGATAAAGAGTGAATAATCGACGGAAACTCGTCGGTGGATTATTACGAAGGTATAAGCGAACAAATGAAATCGAAGAGTAATTTTATTGATCGGAAAGTGAAGATTACAAGAGAAACAATGATGCTCGAGAGCTCTCAAAGTCGTACGGACAGATCTAAGAACAAAGCTATAGTGAAACCCTAGTTTGGTTGCCGTTTAGTCAGTCTATCGCACAGACTCCCTTGTCGCGTTGCGCCTAAAGATTCTCCTCGCTCGTGCGAACCGAGTAATGGGCCTTGGCCTCTTATTCGACGGGCCTTGAGGGTTGGATCTGAACCTATCCCTTACAATAAGTCCCCCCCAGTTCACTATAGCCAGTGGTCGGGTTTAGTGAAATGGGATAACGGTGGTCGGGAGAATAAGTTACTCAGTGTAAACCGGATTCGGTTTAGCTTTAATCGAGGCGGTTAATCTCGATTCGCGAGGTTGGTTCGATCGGGAGATGAAGAGTCTCGGGCCGATTCACGCGTTTCTAGATGCTTCGTGGGCCCAATAGGCTTTCGTAGACCTAATTATTGTTCATTGGAACGCCTGTTTGCTTCCTTCCCTATAAATAGTCTCCTTCCTCCCTCATTTATTCATCTTCTTTGCTCTTCACAGGTGTTCTCTCTCTCTCTTCCTCTCCTTTCTCTCTCTATTACCCAATTTATGTCTCTCGGTAGACGTTTGACCTCGATCGAGAAAGGTAAATAAATATCGAACAGTCCCTGCTTCCCTGAAGATCAAGTATCTCCCAGGCGTCAGTTAATCGAATCCGAGCTAGCGCATCAAGAGGCTTTACGCGACCAGGACGGACTAGATCTATCTCAGCGACTACTCTTGATGGTTGATTCCGAGAGACTTAGGCGGGGAGGAGAGGTTGCCGGGGCACGAAGCTCTCTCGGGTCGGGAGAGGATTCGAGCGGTCCTCGAGTTAGGGATGCACCCGGAAACTCTCTTTGCTCGGAAGATGAGCCGATGATCCCTGTTCACTTCTTTCTGGGGGGGGGGGGGCTGTTCGAGAAACTGCCGGCCCTTCATCCTGAATTCTCTCGTCCAACGAAGGTGGACGGCCAGGATTGGGACAACGTTCTCAAGACCAAGTCAACTATAGAAACCGTCAAGAAAATTCTTTGGGAACGGGGAGGACAGGGCGTGACATTCATCGTTCCGAACGCGAACCAGAGGCCTTGGACGCCGCCGATCGGGTATCAATGCGTATACGAGTCGTATTTTCAGAAGGATACCCGTTATGGTTCCCGATTCCTCGGTTGATTACCTCTTACTATTTTCGTCGGGACGCGGCGATCTCGCAATTTATTAATGGTTCCTTCCGAGGAGCTGTCGGTCTCATGGTTATGGCTGCCGAGGAAGATCTGCCGCTGAGTGTTCGGACTTTTGAAAAACTTACTACAGCATCGAACATGAAGAATGGTTACTTCTCAGTGAAGATGCGATCAGGTTTGGGCATATTGCAGGGCCCTCCAAACAAGACTGAGGATTGGCAGCGTTGGTACTTTTATGTGAGGTCGGATAAGAGTGCATTCGAGGAGCCTCCCAGCGAGGATTATAGGGTCCTTTGGAACTCGAACTTCGGTAGAATACTTAGCCGAGCACATTACCATTCGTTTCAGATCTAATCTTTTTTTTGTCGTTGGCTTTATTTTTGCAGTTTCGCATTCCAATACGAAGGATTACACCGAGGATTTTCTTCGCGTCGTTCGGAGACTTGCTCGTGCTTCTCCCCTTCGTTGGTCCGACGTCTCCTTTTCGCGCATCCGACGTTCACTTGATCGGATTTCTAGAGGTACTCGACAGTCTGTTCGCTCTCTTCATTGTTCGATTATCCGACCACTGTGATACTAACTTCCCTTCTCTTCGTCATTTTTCTTAGTTGACTGGAGATCTGATTTGCGAGCCGAGGTTCGAGGTCGTAATCGTCTTCCCATCTTCTCCAAAGAGCGTTCTCCTCTGAAGAAAAGAGTCAAAAAGGATATGAAGGACGTCGTGAACCTCTGCGATCTCATTGAGGACGAGATTGAGGAAGCTGAGCCTTCCCGATTCCAAGACAACACACCGACCACGGGGGTCGATCCCTTGGGTGAAACGGCAACTGATGCTCCTGCTCGGGATGATGATGACGAGGCGTCGATGAACGAAGGGGTCGAGCCTCTAACGAGAAAGAGGAAGAGGCCAAACACCAATGTTCCGGGAAGTCCATCGGTTCCCGAGAGTTCATTCCCCGTTGAGGAGAGAAATGAACGCGCTCTGGTGGTTTCGGAGCCGAATCCGACCGTTGCGGCCCCGACTTCTTCTCCGGTTCCGAGGGAGGACACGATACCGGTGGACAGCTCGGGCAACGACCACAGCTTGCCGTTGCCGACCACGGTGGACGCCACTGCCGGGGATGAGGAACATCTGGTGGAGGCGGAAGGCGAGACTCCTCGGAACAAGAAGAGGAAGAAAGGAAGTTCGAAGACTTCCGGAACAGGCGAACCTGCCGCTAAGGACCGGGTCCCCGAAGATCCTATGCCTGCTCCTTCTTCTCACATGTCTAAGTCATCTGAGGCTGAGGAATCCGCTCGAAGACCTCGAGCCCCGGATAGTTTTGTTCCGGTTTCTGCCCCTCCTCTCGTCGAAGTCCCGATCCCTAGGGCTGCGCAACTGGCGGTTGAGAAAGGGGGGGTCACTTTCCCTGGCCGCGTTTTGAAGGGGTTCAACGATAAGGTGGAGTTCCACCACGAGGACGTGGCCCCACTGTGTTCGTTACCGAACAAGTGCGCCGACCTAGTTTGCCAGATTCGGGGTGGTCCTAAGCCACTTCCTCCCGTCGCGGACTTGATATTTGGGGACGACTTCACCGATACTGCTAGCGCCGATATCAACGTTAGTCCCACTTTACTTTGATTTGACCTTGCTTGGCGCCGTGATCTCTTTTAATGATTTCTTTCTCTTCCACTACACAGGCTATGGCCCGACGAAATCATCTGGTCAACAAATATGATCGAGCTCTCCGTCATTCGATGGAGGAGTGTCAGAAGGCCGAGAGGAGAGTTGCTGCGACGGACGCTCTTTTAGAAAAGAAGAAAGCCGAGATGTTCGAAGTCTCTAAGAAGCTTTTGGATGAAAGGGACAAGGCGCGCGCCCGTAACCTTGACTATAAGAAGAGAGCTGATGCTCGAGAAGAGGAGGCCAGGGTCGCTCGGGTGGCGTTGGCTGAAGCGGAGCGCGAGAAAGCTGCGATGGCCGCGACCATCAAGGAGAAAGATCAAGAGCTCATGAGGTTGCGTCGATCACGTACTCATGAGGTCACGCTGGTGAGAGTCCGCGTTCAGACAGCGTATGCGTCTAAATTTCAGCACTGTTTTCAGAACATTCGGGATTACTTGACCCGTCGTGACATCTACGAGGAGAAGCGTCAACTTTACGGTCAAGCCTCCGGAGTCAAAAGCTGCCTCGAAATGATCAGCAGGAAGGGTCATCCTATTCCGAGCAACATCGTAACAACCATCGAGACGAAAGCTTCAGAGTATAAGGAACAGATGAATAGCGTGGAGGTTGGGGATCTTCCTGAGAGTTATATGACCCTTTCTCCTCTGGTGCTTCCGTCCTTATTCGTGGATGACCGCCTATTATCCGGAATTGATCCCTTTGGCTCCAACTCGGGGTTAATTGACTCGACGGTCGCGCGAGGGCTCCGCAGCCCGCATGACGACTTTCCGACGCTCCCGGTGGATGACTCCCAAACCTTCGCTGCGACATTGCCCACGGACCCGACTCCCGTAGACGATCAAATTGAGGAGGCACCCTCCAAGGCGGGAGAGCAAGTCGTCGGCTCGGAATCGCACATTGTGGAGGTAATATCGCAGGTTGCTCCCGTATCTACGGTCAACCAGTCGAAGGGGAATGCAGCTACTCTTACCGATGCCGCGGGGAATCCGGAGGCTGTTGCGTCGAATGTGGATCCGGAGAATATGGAAGACGCTGCTCCCGAAGACGAGGAAATTAACGTCAAGACCTGAGCTTGGGAACGTTGCCCGTTCACCTTATGTAACTTTGTGTAGGATTCTTCGGTTTGTGTTGTGTAATGTATAACCTTCAGTTAAACCCTTGTTACGTTGAACGCCATTGGTTTGTATTTCAAGAAGTTTCCTACTTAGGCCATCGTGTTAAATGCTTGCCTTTTTTCCCCTTTTCCTTTTTTTTTTTTAAATCTTTTCGGAGGCATAACCTTGAACAATCCTGTTGGGGATTCTCTTTTTTATTTTAAGGTAAGTCCGCTAGTGGGCATTCCACGTAATACTTTGATCATACGGACAAAGCGCAGGTGTTTGATCGGGTTAAGTTGGAGATAGGACAGACGGAAGAGAGTTAGCTTGTAGGGGGAAACTCTCTTCTTATTAACAGGACTTCATTACAATCAACTGACTGGGTAAGTAAAGTGAAGGTGTCGGGTCTGTTAATTGTTCCTCGTCCTTGGTTTCCATGAATGACCTCGTGGGTGAAGGGCAGACCTTCTTCCGAGCATGAGTTAGCCGCCGTGATCTTTGCTGGATACACGAGTGCGACCAATTTCGTATCGGTTCCGAGTAAACCAGATTTGTGGGTTTTGGATTCGGAGCAGCGCCTGGTCGCGGCGTTCTTCGAGTTGATCCAAGGCGTGGAACATCATCTCCTCGTTAACATCTTCATTCTGTGGGAGTCTGGCGCGACGTAAGCTCGTGACGTTGACCTCCGCTGGTGCCATTGCTTCGACACCGTAGGAGAGGGAGAAAGGTGTAGCCTTAGTTGCACCTCGCGGCGTCGTTCAGTGTGACCAGAGGACGCCATCCAATTCATCGGCCCAACAGCCCTTTTTGAGGTCCAAACGTTTTTTGATACCATCTAGGATCGTTTTGTTCGTAGCTTCAGCTTGTCCGTTCCCCTGCGGATGCCTCAGAGTCGAAGTGCTTAACCTTATCCTCCAGCGGTCGCAGAACCCTCGAAATTTGGTTGAGATGAACTGCGACCCGTTATCCGTTACAATTTCGTATGGAAGACCGTGGCGACATATAATATTCTTCCATACGAAGCCTTATACCTCGTTATCGGTGACGTTGATGAAGGCTTCTGCTTCGACCCATTTGGTGAAATAGTCGGTCATAACGAGGACGAAGCGCCGCTGTCGGGAGCTCGGCATAGGCCCGATAATATCCATCGCCCAACGCATGAATGGGTACGGTGCGGTAGTCGTCTGAAGAAGTTTGGTAGGTTGATGAATTATGTGTGCATGTCGGTGACACTTATCGCAACGATGGGCGTAAGTTTCGCAGTCTGCCACCATTGACTGCCAAAAGAAGCCTGATTTCTTTACTTTTAGTGCCAGTGCTCGTCCTCCCGAATGGTTTCCGGCTGCTCCTTTGTGGGTCTCCGCCATGACAAGGCGTGCTTCTTCGCCGTGCAAGCAGCGTAGCAGAACTTTGTTCGACGTCCATCGGTAGAGGATCCCGTCGGTGAGCACGTAGTTCGTACTCTTCGTCTTAATGCGTCTAGCTAACCACTTCTCAGGGGGTAGTGTACCGTCGGCAAGGTAATTGATGATCGATATTCGCCAGTCGGGAAATTCTTGTTCGGGTTGGCTGATATGTGGAGCGTGATCGTCGTTGCCTTCGTCGTCGGGATTAACGTCGATATCCATTGACTCGGAAACCGAGGCCACGGAAGCCTGTGGTTCCTTTTGCCACTGTTATGCTCGGGTTGTCGATCTTGTGTATCGGTATAGTTCGCTTCACTTGATCGTAGAGCTTACTTCCGAGGGCGGCGAGGGCGTCTGCACACACGTTCTCTCCTCGCGGAACCTTCGTCAACTCGAAAAAATCAAAACTCTTGGCGAGGTCTTGGACAAGTTTGAGGTATGCGTCCATTCGTTCGTTACGAACATCGTAATCCCCATGGTATTGACTGACGACGAGTTGTGAATCACAGTAGGCGCTCAGACGTTTCGCGCGGACTGCTTTTGCTAACCGGAGGCCGGCAATTAGTGACTCGTACTCGGCTTCGTTGTTTGAAGCGTTAAAACCGAAGGTGAAAGATTGTCTGATGATTTCGCCGGTTGGAGACTGAAGTTGCACTCCTACGCCTGAGCCATTGGTATTAGATGAACCATCAACGTGTAGTATCCAATTTTGGTCGGGTATGACTAGAAGCTGTTCGAGGTCGGGGTCTACCTCTATCATAAAATCGGCGAGGATTTGAGACTTCAGCGTGACGCGATTCTTGTAAGTTATGTCGTATTCGCTAAGCTCGATCGCCCATTTGGACAGTCTTCCTGACTGATTGGTGTTGTGCATCACGGTTCGCAGCGGTTGATCTGTAAGGATCTCGATCGCATGCGACTAGAAATAAGGGCGGAGCTTTCTTGCGGAAGTGATAACGGCGAGTGCCATCTTTTCTAGCGTTGGATAGCGCGTCTCGGGGTCTGTCATCCGCTTGCTCATGTAGAAGATCAGTTTCTGTTCCCCCCTGTCGTCCTTTATTAGGACGCTGCTGACCGCTCTTGATGATACTGCGATATACAGAGAGAGAATGTCCCCATTATCTGGTTTGGCGAGGACCGGTGGCGTTGTCAGATACTGTTTGAGCTGAGCGAATGCCTCCTCGCACTTATCATCCCATATGAAGCGTTTGTCACCGCGAAGGAGTTCGTAGAATGGTAAACATTTATCCGTAGATCGCGAGATAAACCGGTTTAGGGCTCCTATTTTACCGGTCAGTCTCTGGACCTCACGGGCGTTCTTCGGACTCGGGAGATCTAATATCGCTGAGATCTGCTTTGGGTTCACGTCGATTCCTCGTTGCGTGACGATATAACCGAGGAATTCCCCGGACGTTACTCCGAACGTGCATTTCGCCGGGTTCAATTTCATTCCATATGCATTCAGTATATCGAAACATTCCCGGAGGTGGGAGAGATGGTCGTCGGCACGAAGGGACTTGACGAGCATGTCATCGATGTATACTTCCATCGTCCGGCCGAGCTTGTCGGTGAACATCTTGTTGACAAGTCGTTGATAGGTGGCGCCGGCATTCTTTAGTCCGAAGGGCATGACTTTGTAGCAGTATGTCCCCCGATCGGTGATGAAGGAAGTTTTCTCCCTGTCGTCAGGATGCATCATGATTTGATTGTACTCGGAGAATGCATCCATGAAAGTGAGTAGCTCGTTTCCGGCCGTCGCTTCCACAAGTCGATCGATATGCGGGAGCGGGAAGCTGTCCTTGGGACAGGCTTTGTTGAGGTCGGTGAAGTCTACGCATACCCGCCATTTCCCATTTTTCTTTTTGACGACAACGGGATTAGCAAGCCATTCCGGGTATCACACTTCAACGATCGAACCCGCGTCTAATAGGCGATCATTCTCGTCGTTGACCGCTTTTGCTCGTTCTGGACCGAGGCGACGACGTTTCTGCCTTATGGGTTTGAATGTCGGATCCACGTGAAGTTCGTGAGTGGTGATAGCCGGGTCGATTCCTTTCATATCAGAGGTCGTCCAGGCAAACGTTGAAGTGTTTTGCCGAAGGAAGGCGATGATGCTTTCTCTCATGTCGTCTAGCAGATAAGCGCCTATGCGGACCACTTTTAGTCGGATCACTTTCGTCGAGGATGACCTTGTGGTCGTGGGTTCGAGCCCCACAGTGGGCGCCAACTGTTTGAACCGAGTTCGGTGATAACGAGTGAATAATCGACGGAAACTTGTCGGTGGGTTATTACGAAGGTATAAGCGAACAAATGAAAGCGAAGAGTAATTTTATTGATCGGAAAGTGAAGATTACAAGAGAAACAATGATGCTCGGGAGCTCTCAAAGTCGTACGGATAGATCTAAGAACAACGCTATGGTGAAACCCTAGTTTGGTTGCCGCTTAGTCAGTCTATTTTCGGATCCCTCTTCAGTTCGCCATCTTTTTCGCTTTTATAGGTTATTGTACGGAAAACCTAATGGGCCGTATCCTTCGCTCCATGGGCCTCCTCGGCGGGCCTCATCACCTTACTCGGTACGGACGATGACGTAAGCTCGCACGGACTCCCTTGTCGCAATGCACCTAAAGATTCTCCTCACTCGTGCGAACCGAGTAATGGGCATTGGCTTCTTATTCGACGGGCCTTGAGGGTTGGATCTTATCCTATCCCCTACAGGTTAGCATTTGGAGAGATAAATAAATCTCGTCAAGTGAGGTATGAGTATGACTAACAGAATTGTTTTGTTAATGTTAGTTAGTAAACAAAGAGATGTTCCAACATTTGCATGATGATCCGGTTAGATAGGCCAAACGGACACAAACCTGTTTACAATATAGGAATATGACGAACCCAATCAGACAAATAAATATATTAGGCCGTTCTTTTGATAAAAGCTGCTTATAACGTCAGCGACTCCAAATTCTCACATCAACTGGTTTGTGTAAAACGATGCAGCAATGATGAGGAGATAAAAAAATGTCACCGTAACAAAAAAGTAGTTGCCGGTGTGAATCATAACTGCCGTTAGAATTTTAAGCGATCAATTATCATCAGAAATCTGACGCTACGTCTCTTATAATTACCACCGGCTTAATGATTCTGTGCAATCTTGCTTTAATCTTGCTTTTAAAGGAACAAAATAACCGAGATTTCGGAGACGCTGATGCTAAACGCAGCGTTTATCAAAAGAATGTAACCTTTTATGATTAACCATGAGGTGATTCAGGTATTTCGTCTGACTAATTCTCCTAAGCCGTGAGAAACTTTTGATGATACCTGATGACATGGGCGTTAACCCATCCTTCTAACAGATTTTTGTTTTTTGGTAAAAAGTATCATTTCACAAATGAATTGTTGACCCTTCTAAGATATGTTATACAAACTATAAGAGTTCTAATACTTACTTCCATGGCAAAAAAGTAAAAATCATGGAAGAAAAATCGATTGAACTTGAAACATTTCTTTTCGAGCGAACATGACATCAAGAGTCGAAACAGACTTGTAGTAATCGGACGGAAGGGTAGGTTGAGGTGAGATAGACATGAAAGGAGAGAGACCCGAGAAACTAGAACTCAAGGAAGACAATGCTAGTGGGAAGTGATTCAACAGCTGCCACCACAAATTGCCTTTCTCCGAAGAACAAAAACAAACCCGCTCAAGGAATGTCCTGTAGGTCCGGGCTGAGAAAGAACTAAACCCGGATTCCAGCAATTGATGGGAAAACACACACCACATGTGCTTATTAGCCCTCAACCAACTCGACCGCGCTTGCCCTCTAAGCCAGTACAGAGAAGGGGGAAGCCTCACCACCTCCCGAGTCTTACTACATCCACTAAACGTAAAGTGATACCAAGAGCTCTAAGAAATCAAGAGCCTCCACAATCCACCTCGCTTAAGCCAGCAATTCCAATCCAAACTAACACGCCAAAACCAACAACAAAGGAGGAGGAGGGGAGCTAAATTAATGCATCACTCAGTAGCTAACCGCTTGATCTTGACTCGACGACAAGGAGTGGCCCTATCGCAACCAGTCCAAGGTCACGGGACCTCTAGCTAAGAGGAAACGTACCCTAATTTGGAGGCAGAGGCCAAAAGCGACATGTATTTCCACCAGAAAGAAGAGCCAGGCTTTGGCACTCGCCATAGAAACCACCCCCCCCCCCCAAATTTCTCTCTTAACCCTAACCCTCGTGCCCCTTTCACTTTTTCTCCGATCGCCTCTCCAATGCTGTTTGGCGCTGTGAGAGAGCCCTTGCCGACCCCACCACATCCAAATCCAGATCCAGAAATTGAACTACAGGAAATTGAACTAAAGGCACAATAGAACCAATTTTAAATGTTAAAAAACCAATAGTAAATTATGTAACCTTCTGGAATCATTAGGGGAGTCATCTAAAGATTTGATCAGTGCGGTTGAGATAACAAGTGGTATTTACCGAGAAAGTTGTTTCTTTTTTTAGCTCAATTTCAACTTTATATTTATTCCAAAGAGTAGTACATGATTTGTAACCACATGAGATTCAACCACACTTATAGTATCACCTAGAAACACATAGATGGAATCAAAACTTTGGTGAAATTCTAGTATTCTACCCAATGAGACAAACCTTTCCTTCGACTCGGAAAATGATGCCTCTTAAACAACCTAAATTCGACCACAAAAAGTGAAAAGACACTATCACCCAAAAGTAACTAGTTCTAATCAAGATTAAAACATTTTAGAATTAACATTATCAGATGAGCTCTTGACTCTTGACTCTGTGAAGAAGATGAGCTCAAAACAGAAATGATTCTCTTGAATAAACTTTCTGTTACAAGTTACCGTATATAGTAACCATATACCGGTTTACATCCGGTTTACAGATTCAATAACATTGAACCATATTAAACCAAGATCATTTATATAGTTAATAAACATTGATCGCCATAAGGTGGGATTTCAGTGTTTGGACCAATGCATCATCACCGAGTGGTGCAAATGTGCAATCCAGACTCAAACAAGCGTCACAGGGATCTAAGGTTCACTTCTTAGCCGGAGCGACGAAACTCGTCCGTACTGAAACAAAAACGAGGCTTGACGACTAATAAACGTAACCGGGTCAGAAATTGTAGCGTCTAATGGAGTGGGTCTGTACCGCTGGAGAGGCGGAGATCCCGCCACCAGCGCTGGGAAGTAGGACGCCACCACGTACTGACTGCGAGGCTCTTCCCCACCGGTTGACAATTCTGGCGAGATGGATTCTCACGACGCGCCTTCCCCGATAACCGAGGTTAAGACATTTTCCACCGTCTTTGCATCTCTTCTCCATTCAGCTCACCGTTACTGGATATGGTAGATCTGCGCCAGAAAAAAAATCCCCACTGGATCACGCGCCGTCGGAGTAGGAGGAGTCGCCGTAGATCTACAAAAGAGAAAATTAGATCTGACGACACTCCGGCCCTAAATGCCGACCCCTTTCACCACCACTGCTCCGTAGTCTCGCCGTTCCTCCAAACCACCGCAACAAGTCACCTTTGGCCCTTGAGATTTCGGGTGAGAGATGCATCTCGACAGGGAAGGAGGTGATGGGAAGAGAGGCAAAGAGAAAATAAGTTAAAGTGAGAGAGGGGGACTCGGGTACCAGCGAGTGCCGGCCTAGAGCAGAGCTTCTTGTCATAAGTTTTTTTTCTCTTATGGGGAGATGAGGCAGAGCGGTTTTTGGAGCTTGTTATAAGTGTCTACTTTGTTTTTACCGAGAAAATTGTTGATGTTGGCTTATTGCTATCTTTTATACACATCTCTATAGCTTATATAATCTTCACAAATCAACTATGATAGGAAGAATCGTTTTTGAGTTTTTTACTCTCTGAGACACTTTTTGTCTTTGTTATTTCATTCTAAGACACATTCTACTTGAGACACTCTTTTTGGTGTTGGAAAGACACGAATACCCTCTTACCATACAGAACTGAATCATCTCTCTTATTTTTCTTTCTTTTCTAAAAATTTATTTATTTACTTTTCCCATAAAAACACGTGGTCTTCCCATTCACAGATCCCCCTTCCTTTACCAAATCAAAAACCCTAACTTCTCGTAAGAAATCAGTTTCATTCTCAAAACTATGAAAAAAATAGAAAATCAAAAGATTCTTCTCATTCCTCAGATGCAGCAAATCCCTAATGAATCAATATTCTTTGAAACCCACTAGTTTTCTTATTCAGCTAAGGTGTCACTTACTGTCCAGATCATGCGTTCATTAACAATCTCCCACTTTCCTCTAGTTAGCTTCGATCTCAAGATATGAGAGGTTAGTCTCTTCCAAACCAACATCATATTTTCCAGGATTTTTGGTTCTCCAACTCTGTTTTGATCTACCAAGTTCTGATTTTGGCTTTTTTGGTTCACAGTTCCAAACCGATGCTCAGGATTTTGAGTTTCTAAAACGTTTTTACATGTTTTGAGATGATGACTTGAGGAGAAACAAGATGGATTGTGGATTCGAGCTCGGGTCTGGCCGTGGTGAGTGAGTAACAGTTGGGCGATGGGAAGGATATGTTGTGTTTGTTGGAGAGATGAATTTGATAGAGAGCGAGAGGAAGCATAGGTGATGGTCAGGATCGTTGGTATGAGAGAGATTATCATTGGTAAGAACATGAAAGCTTTGATCTTTCTGGTGATTTGACATCACATGACCACACATCACATGTCCACACATCGCCTGTCCACAAATCACCCACCCACACATCACCTATCCATGTGTAAGAAACTTTGTTCACAATACATCTTGTAAGCTTATTCAGAAGAAAGTTTGAGTTTTTGATATGGGTTTTAGTTTTTTTTTTAAGAAACCTTGTCCACAACTACTCAAGATCTTCGTGGATGGCCCTTAGCAACCACATCCAGACCTCACTTTTTGCTAATAACGACATCCACATGCACTATCCATAACAGAACCATCCACTCCTTGCAAACCCAGACAATTAGATCCACACTTGCTCTGTCCGGAATTGTTTGGATTCGCAGTGGGAAAAGAAAAAGAGGAAGGTGAGAAGAGTGAGGGGCTGACATGGTGAGGAGAGAAGTGAAAGTAAAGAAACCCTTACAAAAGAGGTTAAATGCATTCACCTTTTATCTAATTTGTTTTGGTTTAATATGAACTGAAAGTTTAGTTTATAAAGAGTAACGATTAATATTTTTAACAGAGAATGAAGGAAAGAGACAGAGGAATGGTAGAGGTGAAGAAGATAGTAAGGGTATTTTGGTCACAAAATCTTGTGTTCACACATAAAAAGTGTGTCACATGTGAGATGTGTCTTATTGTGTAAGCAAAAGTCAAAATGTGTTCTTTTCTGTAATGCATCGTTTTTTTAGGGGGGGGGTCAAATGATTGGGAGAATTGTTAAATATGAAATTACAAAGAAATACCAATACAAAACTAACATTCACCACTAAAACGGTAAGACCACCCCCAAGAACATATATTAATTTGAAAGCCTTCATGGCAAATAATGATTTGGAACTAAACTTACATACACAACTTTATTCTAGTCCAATGAGAGTCAATTTAATTTTCCATGAGTATAAACTTAATCCTTTAGACTCATTTAATAATCAAATTTAACTTAGACAACAAATTATGTGAACGAATTTTATTGAACATGAATTAGCTAATAAATCTGGTATTATATTTTCTAGTTAGATTACATGTTACACTTGGTTTATTTCATTTTGTATAAAGATAGTAAAAAAATAAAAACAAACTGGTGTTATATTTTCTTTCTGATCAAGACAATAGATAAAATCTATTAATACATAGATATTTATAGACATGAAATATATTAATATTATAAAGTTCCATACACATTTATTATAAATTTCTTACATAGAACTAAAACATATTTTGGTAGACACGTGTCATCACTACGTTGATTCTTAGAATCTTTAAAAAAATAAGTTGGTCCATCTCAATATATTTTATACTTTTTACTAAACTAACTATGCAATTAATTAGTAGTGTATAAAAGAATATTCTCCATTATTTCCTTAAATATAAGCTATGTAATTGCCTAATATGATTAACAAACATAAGGCAATTAATTATTTTGAATAATAAATATTTGATAACAATTTTCTATCCTCCATCATTTTTTAATTTTATATTTTTAAAATAAATTAAACAATCATATTAATAATATAAGAAATTTTTTAGATTTTTTTCTTATATGCTATATTTTGAACTTTTAAACGATTATAAATTACTAAAATTGTTAAAAGTCAACATTGAAATTTTTCTGATCAATAACTTAAGTTTTTGTTATAACAAAATACAAAAATCATAAAAATATGAAATCTCTTTAATATATATTCAGAGTAAATATATATATATATTATATATATACATAATACATAAAAATGTTAATTTCAAAATATGCTTTGAGTAAGAAGGATCAGTTAATAAATATTCATATAAATAAAATAATATTTGTTACAGTAAATATAAAAATGTTAGTTAAATCATTTGAGTACAAAATTCAATTAATAAATATTCATATTAAAATATATTATATAATTTTGTTAATATCATTAAATTTTAATTATATACTATGTAAAATAAATAATTAATTATTTTTAATATTTACAAACAAAACAATATTGTAAATACAAAGAAGGATGGTTTATATTTATATTACTCCAGTTTAAATATATACGTAATAGTTACTCGCTTCTCAATTATTCAATATACTTATTATTGCATAATACGTACAGGAACATAAAATAAATAATAATATACATAATTAATGTTCATTCCACACAAGCACGGCTGTCAAAAGTTATTTATTATTTCAAAAATACAAATTTTCATATCAAATGAGATGGTAAATTTTAACATCCAGATGATATTATTAAAGTTCAATGTACTTAAGTAGATTTTAGAAATATCAAAAATATCAACAAACATTACCCTACTCATCAATCTTTTATTGACGGTTAAAGTTATGACGTAATGGTTGAACGATCAAAATTATTATTCAATGATTATTAATATATAAATTTTACCCTGCGCATATGCGCGGACTATCATCTAGTACCATATTAAACGTGGTTTCACATGACCTAAAATTAAAATAAGAAAAAGTTGGGAAAATGCATTTAAACTTTCATAATGATACTTACATATAACTTAACTATTTAACCTTTTCACTAGCGCTTTTAGCCTTCCAACTAAAATATTGTCATTGTATCAAATGACTATTTGCAAAATTGACTCAAAACTCAAAGGCAAACCTAAAACTAATCAATGTTTTTTTGAATTTTTCCTTTGTTCTATTCACCCCAAAAATTCATATTATTTACGAAAATATCATTAGTTCTTTTCTTTTCGAAAATGGCCTTTTTATTCTCTCACCCTCATCATCTTCAAGTATTTACAATATTACTATTGCCATCAATACACCAACATCCATGAACAACCAATTTGAAACTCTTATTGCACTTCAAATCAATTTACACTTCTTTTTTTCTCAATTCTTATGAATTAAAAACAACATCTCTTTCACTTTCTCTCCATATTCATCCAAAAAAACCCAAGATTTTGATTCTAAAATTTTCATGGTTCATAGAGCCATTGAAGCTTACGATTCTTGGTGGGTCAATTTTGTTTGAGATTCTGGGTATTTGGGGGAATACTTTTGTATGCTAAACAAGTTACCTCGCTGGTTGAAACTATGAAATCAGTTTTTTTTTTCAAGATCTGTTTGCCCAGAGGACTTCCGGGTAAATCTTATGGCTGTAGATGACTTACATAGAAGTCTTCTGGTCAATGAAGAGGTTAGTTTTGCAATGAAATTTTAATTTTTTTTTTACAGACGACTTACATGGAAGTCGTTCATCTTTGATTGTTAAAAAAAAAATCTCGAGACGACTTCCATGTAAGTCGTATAGGGTAAGCGAGTTAGTTTTGCATTTGACCGGATTGTGTCAGAAATTTGACTTTTCCTGGACGACTTACACATAAGTTGTCTGGTAGAAAATTAAAAAACAATTTTTTTTATACCTAGACGACTTCCATGTAAATTATTTCAGGTTAGTTTTGCAATTGAAAAATAAACTTAAAAATTTATTTTTTTTCTAGACAACTTACATGGAAGTCGTCCGTTAGACGACTTACACGAAAGTCCTCCATGATTTTATTCTGAGATTCTGGTAAAATTTTGCTTATCTTCGACGACTTACGTATAAGTCGTAGGACGGACGACTTCCATATAAGTCGTCTAGAAAAAAATAAAATTTTTAAGTTTTATTTTTTAATTGCAAGATTAAATTGAAACGACTTACATGGAAGTTATATAGGTATAACAATTTTTTTTTTAATTTTCTACTGGAAGACTTATGTGTAAGTCGTCCAGGAAAAGTCAAATTTCTAACATAATCCGGTCAAATGCAAAACTAAACCGTTTACTCTAGACGACTTAGATGGAAGTCGTCTCGAGATTTTTTTTTTTTAACAAACAAAGATGGACGACTTCCATGTAAATTGTCTAGGTTAAAAGTCAATTGCAAAACTAACCTAAATGGATGAATTCCTAGAAGTCAACCAGACAACCTCTGTGTATGTTGTCTGCTTCAATATTTAATAAACTTTCATTTTTTTTTAAGATTATAAAGATTAAAGACTTTTTAACATTTTCTCGTTAATTCATGTATATTAGTCGATATTTAAGCTCATGAGTGAAATTCATAACTTAATTGGTTTTAATTATGAGTTTACCATATTCATGTGTATTAATGTTTCTAGAAGGCTTCTATGTAGTTTTTGTAATTTCTTAATTAACTTTAAGATATGTTTATTTAATTTTCAAAAGTGTTAAGTAACTTCAAGAATATCAAGTAACATGTTTTAATGTGTCTTCTTAGATCATAAAATATACTTTTTAACTTTCAAGAAATTTGGAGTTACAATTTTCACTTAAGATTTTGAGTTTTCCGCTTAAATTTTAATTTTCTGCTTAAATTTCTGTTTATATTTCAATTCCCACTTTAAATTTAAGTCTTTCGAGAAGACTTCCCAGAAGAATTCTAATGAAAGTGTTATGTCTTTGAACTTATGTAATGTTTTATATATTGTGAATTTGATTAAGTTTTCCTGAGAATTCTGATATATTGTGTTTTTTGCACATTATATGTATTGTCTACTAATGGTTTTCAAGGTTTTATCGAGTCTTTTTAGTCTTTTTTTATCACTACAGGTATGAGGATCCAATAGGTGAGAAGAATGATCAGTGGAGCAAAAGAAGTGAAAAAGACCCTTACTTGAAGGTTTTCATAACCGGAACAGTCAGCAGACTGTTCTCACATAAGCGTAGCAACCTGATGGCATATTCTCCGATATCTGAGGAACTAAATATTCTATTTTGGAATTTGCCCTAGTTTTTCCTATTTTCCCTCTTAGCTCCTGTGGCTCTTATATATTCCCTTTATCCTTTTTACCTTATTTTCTACCTTAGTTTTTACGCAAGAAAACCCTAGAGAGCTTTGATTTTGCGATTTACTACTTATAAGGGAGAAGGCTTCATCTATCTCTTAGAGAAGATCATCCTGAACCTTCTGATTTCTTTAATCTATTGCATGCAGTTTTATTCAGAAATCATGTCTCTCTATTCTTGTGTTATGTCTGAGTAGTCACCGAGTTAGTTTAGGGTTCTAGGGTATTGGAATCGTGATCTGAAGCATAAATAAGTCATCTTAAGATTGTCTACATTCATATCTGTTCTTATTGCTTGCAAACTGATCACATAGCGCATGAATTTGGGTTAATCGATTTAGCTAACCGTTGATTGATAACTTGATATGATTTGACTGGGCTTTGCATCCCTAGTCAGCGAAAGTCGATATTAGGGTGTATTGTGAACCTATCGGACACGATTTCTAAAGCTTGCTATCGTGTTTTGATCCAAGCGAGAGCTTAGATATCAAGACCGATTTGCAAAGAGAACCAACACCACGACAGTGGGTTGCTTCAACCTGAGTGATCCGAGTTTAGACTTGTACAAACTGGACTTGAATAATTGCATGGCTTGCGAAATCCAAACCTGAAGAAGAAACCCTAGACTAGCGCTTTTAATCAACTCGAAAACAACCTCATCTTGTTACTTGCTTATTACGTTTTCTTTTATTTAAAACTCCATTATTTTTTAGCTAATTTTTGATCCTATAAAGATAAAGTGTGAACTGGTCCTCTGGAATTGAATCTAAAGATATTACAGCCACACTGTTAACTTAACAGTAGACAAGATCCAATTTTTACTGTATCAAGTTTTGGCGCCATTGCGACGGGGACCAGCTTTTTACCTTTATTTTCGGTTATTTCTTTAGTCTAAAACCTCTAACTTATTTTTATCCTTTTCTTGCATCTAATGATCCAAGTTCATGACCGGTAGACATACTCGGAGAAATACACAAGGGGAATAAACATCGCTTACAAATCAAGAGCTAGCAAGGTTAGAAAAAACAAACCGTCAACAACAAAGGCCAAATACCGCCACAATGGGCGACTTCGGCACACCAGAGAAACTCGCTGCGTCAATGCAACAGATGCAACAAACAATGCAAGCGCAGAAACTAGCTGCTCAAGAGGCTGCACAGCAGGAACAACCAGTTCCAATCAGAGAGAGAAACCTACCGCGTAACATTCTTGCTACGCGCCCTGCTATCGCTCCACCAATATTTTGTGATCAAACCGGGCATGATCAATCTGGTGCAGAGAAAGATGTTCCATGGGCTGCCAGCTGAGATACCAATGGAACACATAGAAGCTTTTGAAGAAATCTGTAGCTTCACTCGTGCAAACGGTGTTCCACCCGACTTCATCAAGTGCATGTTGTTCCCGTTCTATCTAGTAGACAAGGCTTCGAGTTGGCTTAAGTCTTTACCTACAGTTTCCCTCACTACTTGGGAACAGGATAAAGCGGCTTTCTTGGGCCACTTCTACACGAAAGCAAAACAGCTGCCCTAAGAAACAAGATCTCCTCCTTCAAGCAGCTCGCTAATGAACCATTCAATGAATCTTGGAAACGATTCAATGACACCCTTAGGGAGTGTCCTCACCATGGGTTTGACAATGACCATATCATAGGAATATTTTACGATGGTGTTGATTAGGAGTTCCGCAATGCTCTTAATGCTGCTAGCAATGGAGATTTCATGACACAAACAACCGAAGGAGCCAACGCGCTAATCGAAAATATGGCAGCTAGATCATCCAACAAAAGTGAAGAGACTGAGCGCTCTAAGATGGTGAACAGCGTGGACGCTATGAAAATTGATGATATCGCTTCTAAGGTTGATCAGCTGCTCAAAAACAATCAGAACCAGATTTATGTCATGGAAGTAGCTACTATGGAACACGGTACTACAGATGCTACAGCAGAAACCGAGACATCCGAAGAGGGTCAGTAAGAGGTTAGTTACGTCCATGGGAAGGGTTGGAAATTCAAGAACTATCATCTGGATCCTAATGTGAGGAACAACCAACATCTTTCACATACAAGGATAATGCGGACAACCCAAACGACAGAGCTCAGAATACTGGATATCAGAAACCATACTCTCAGAATCAGCAAGGAAAGAGGTTTGTCCTTAGCCAGGCTCAAAACCAATATCAGAACCAGAACATGTAGAACTACGTGCAAGCTGCTCCTGCACCCGCGAGTGGTCCGCTAGATGAACTGAAGGGGATGATGCAACAACTTTTGCAAGGTCAGCAGATTCAAGAGAAGGCACTGAACCAAGTTACCAACGAGATCAATACCCGGGTGGATAGCATGTTTACGGAATTGAACTCCAAGTATGATGCTACTGCAAGTCACATAAGAAAGATGGAAGTTCAAATCGCTCAAACTGCTTAAACAGTCAAAAGGCAACATGGAACACTCCATGGGAAAACATGCAACATGGAACACTCCATGGAAGACATCTTCTATATTTTGTCTCCAAGAAGTTTACCGCTAAGGAAAAAGGAAAACAGAAAGGGGGAGAGAAACCTCCCCTTGAGGATGTTCTCGACGACGAACAAGATGTAGAACATCCAACAGTCACAAAACGTATAGCTCCTACGGAGAAAGATCGGCCTATTCCTGTTCACGTCTACACTCCAAAAATTCCTTACCCTGTTCCAGCAAATAAATCACGCAAGGACTGCGAAGAGATGAAGTGTAAGAAGATGCTGGAAGATTTGACTGTTAAGCTATCTCTCGTGGATGCGATTCAGATTATCCCTTCAATGTGTAATCTTGTCAAGGAATTGGGTCTTGGAAAAATTTCTGCAGATAGCAACATAATGATGATGTCCAAGGAGTGCAGTGCAGTCCTCCAAAATAGACCAATCAAGAAGTTGGATTATCCTGGAAAGTTTGTGCTCTCAGTTCAGATTGGAAAGACAGTGTTCGCTTGCTCGTTATGTGATCTGGGATCAAGCGTGAATCTCATGCCTTATTCAGTTGCCAAGCATTTGGGATTGACTAATACCAAACCAACTCAGATACAGTTGGTGTTCGCAGATAGATCAGCAAAGCTCCTAATAGGGATCCTTGAAGACTTGCAAGTTAGAATCGACAGCACCACTGTTCCAGCCGATTTTGTGGTCCTAGAACTCGAGGATGAACCAAGAGATCCACTAATCTTGGGCAGGCCTTTCCTATGCACGGTTGGTTTAATAATCGATGTGCGTATGGTAGGATTGATCTTCAGCTAGGGGATATCATGATGAATTTCGAGATGGATCAACTGCCCAAACGACCTATTCTAGACGGTCAGACTTTCACAGTGGATGAGAACGACACTCTGATCCCTCATGAAGGAATGATCGAAGAAATTATTCCAGATGACCCTCTGGAAGCAACTCTAACCCGAGCTGAATCTGAACTGAACACGTGCAACGTTGATGCTGATGGGTATGAGAAGATGTTAGATTCAAATAAGAGTATTGAGAAGTTAGTCACCTTCCTAAGCCTGGGGGAGAGAGAAGTTAGCTTCCACCAGGAGGAGCAACCGCTCCTAAACAAGGGAACAACCCGGCCAGCCTGCTCGATAATTCCTGGAGCGAACTTAAAGCTTCAAAGATGGAATTAAAGTCCCTACCAGCGGAAATCAAGTATGCGTTTCTAGGCCCTAACTCCACATATCATGTCATCGTGAACTTTGAGCTTAATAATGTAGAAACTTCTAAACTCTTATGTGAATTAAGGAAGTAACGTAAGGCACTAGGATACTCATAAGATGATATTCCTAGCATTTCTCCTGATTTATGCATGCATAGAATACACCTAAAAGATGAATCAATGACTTCTATAGAGCATCAGAGGTGGTTAAACCCAAATCTAAAGGATGTTATTAAGAAGGAGATAATGAAATTTCTAGAGGCTGGTGTAATCTATGCGACTTCTGATAGCAAGTGGGTTAGTCTTGTACATGTAGTTCCTAAGAAAGGAGGAATCACTGTGGTAGCTAATGAAAGAAATGAATTGATATCTACTAGGACAGTAACAAGTCATTGTATGTGCATTGATTTCCGAAAATTAAAGGCAGCTATATGCAAGGATCACTTTCCACTTCCTTTCATTGATCAAATGCTTGAGATATTGGCTAACCATCCGTATTACTGTTTTTAGATTGTTATTCAGGTTTCTTCCAGATCCCCATTCACCCAGACGATCAGGAGAAGATAACTTTCACGTGCCCCTATGGAACTTTCTCATACAGGAGAATGTCATTTGGGCTGTGCAATGCCCCTGCGACATTCCAGCGGTTTATGATGTCTATTTCACTGACCTAATTGAGGACATTATGGAAGTTTTCATGGATGACTTTAGCGTCTATTCGAACTCCTTTTCTGTCTGTTTATCAAATTTATGCAGGGTCCTTCAGCGGTGTGAAGAAAAACATCTCGTGTTGAATTGTGAGAAGTGTCACTTCATGGTGCGCGATGGGATTTTTCTCGGTCACAAAATTTCAGAGAAAGGAATCGAAGTGGATAAGTGAAAATAGAGGTGATGATGAGCTTACAGCCTCCAAACTCCGTCAAGGGAATCAGAAGTTTCCTCGGACACGCTGGTTTCTACAGGAGGTTCATCAAGGACTTCTCCAAAATCGCTAGACCGCTCACCAAACTGCTCTGCAAGGAGACCGAGTTCGAGTTTGATAGCGATTGTTTGGCAGCTTTCCACACGATAAAAAGAGTGCTCTTGTCAGCGCAGCCATTGTGCAACCACCAGACTGGGAACTTCCTTTCGAGATCATGACTGATGCAAGTGATTTCACGGTTGGAGCAGTGCTCGGCCAAAGAAAAGACAAAAAGCTTCATGTGATCTATAATGGCAGCAGAACATTAGATGAAGCTCAATGCCGATATGCAACAACAGAAAATGAACTGATGGAAATCGTCTTTGCTTTTGAAAAAATTAAGATCTTACTTAGTCGGCTCAAAGGTGATAGTACACACGGACCACGCGGCGTTGAGATACTTGCTAACAAAGAAGGATGCGAAACCGAGGCTACTTCGATGGATTTTATTACTCCAAGAGTTCGACCTAGAAATTGTGGGAACCGAAATTCACCTACTGTCAAGATTACGTAAATAAGGGAACTTTGAGTAAACCCTAAGTTCCCAGAGGACCCGACTATCTGCGGAATCACACAAGAAAGATCAAGACAACGATGAATATAAAATAAAAGTATAGAAAAACGAGATTGAGAGCAAGAAGGATCTTATTCCGAATTTGTGTAAGAACGGTACAACAAGAGTAGCCTTAGCTGCGTGAGCCGTCGGCGAGATTCCTACCCTAACAATCTAAGACTAAAACCCTAGTTGAGACGCAACTCGATAACAAAAACGGAAAGTTGCCTAAATGCTAAGTTTGGTGGTGAAAGCTCTGAAAACTCGTCCTCTGCTCCTATCCTCTGCCTTCTGCTTATATACTCCCTTCCTAGGCAGTTTGGTCCTTCCATTTCACCCAGATTCGAGTTTATCGAGAATCTTCCATTTACTTCGATTTTTCCTTTTTTCCTATTTATCTTCAAACTTGAAATTTATCTTCAAATTTGACATTTATCTTATTTCTGCGAGTAAATCGTCAAAACGTCGTCGTATCTTTGGGTTGAACTCCGTTTAAAGTCACGACTGGGCTTTTATCGCGCTTTAGGACTTTTCGAGCCGTTTAGCGATAAAACTGTTTTATAACTTTAGAAGAGATCGTTTCCTCATACGATGCCTTTTTTAAGTAAGTTTCTCGAGCTAATTGTAAAGTTTGGCAATGTTCGATGTTCCGATTAATCGTTGCCGTTTTCTACAATTCACTCGAACTTTTATTAAAAACGCGTTTTTTTACGATTTCTCACGAAAAATCTTGAGTAAATCGTATAGTTTAGGAAATGTTTGGTGTTTCGTTTCACCGTTGCCGTTTTATACGATTTCCTTGAGTTCTTTCGAGAAAACAAGACTTTACGGTTTTATCGTAAAACTCGAACGATAGGACGGATCGAGGCGAAATGGGAGACATTTTGACCGTGGTTCGGAACATGATCGTGCCGAAGAACGTATGCCTTGAATCGAGGATGTGGGAGATCGAGGCTCGGGATAATCAGCTCGACGGATGACAAGCCGAACCGGACCGGTTCAGCTCGCTGTATGGCGAGCTAGCTCGAGGCCACTTAGCTCGCCGTACGGCGAGCTAGTTTGGCTGAACCAGCTCACGGTTTACGGCGGATGCGGTTTTTTCGCGGTTTTGTGCCTAACTCAGACGATCGTGTAATCGGCGTTTGTTTCGTTCTTTCGAGATAACGATTTCCGAGTTTTCCGTGGATTTCCTTTGTTTGGAAACTTATTCAAATTTTATAAAACAACTTCTCGAGTTTTATAAAACGACTTCTCGAGTTTTATAAAATGACTTCTCGAGTTTTATAAAACGACTTCTCGAGTTTTATAAAACGATTTCTTGAGTTTTATAAAACGACTTCTCGAGCTCTATAAAATGTCTTCTCTATTTTTATAAAATGACTTCTCGAGTTTTATAAAACGACTTCTCGAGGTTTATAAAACGTCTTCTCGAGTTTTATAAAACGTCTTCTCGAGTTTTATAAAACGACTACTCGAGCTTTATAAAACGTCTTCTCGTGTTTTATAAAACGTATTTAGTATATTTTTTACGGAAAGTTTTGGCAATTGATTCCGTCGTACCGATTTTGACTCCAACAGTTAGCCCCCCAGGTCGTAAGAATCGTAGAGTTCTTGCGAGTGGTTTGACTTGTTTGGCAAGTTTGGTAGAATTAGGCGGAACTTTAATGGTCAAAAGTCCAAAGGTGAATAGTAAAAAATTTCCTTATAAGTATATGGAGTAAATTTTCAAATTATTTACTCATTCTCTTCCATAACTTATCTAAGACTTAAGAAGTTTTCTCTCTTCTTCTTTCTTTGAATCTCTTTCTCTCATAGTTGCCAAATTTTTTTTTCAAAAAGAAGAACTTGTTCCTCAACCAGTTCCGATTGCCGCAGCTCCGAAGGAACGTGCTCGCAGCCTCGAGGTGTAGTTCCGAAAGAGGAGCCCTTGTTTCCGTCAGTCGATCCAAGAGACTCATGAGGCGTATTGGGCAATAGGAGGCGTGTCCGGTTTCCGCTAGACCTGGGACCTGGGTTCCATCTTCGTTCGATGCCAACCAAGCTCCCGAATGCCCGAGTTCGGCTTGTCCCAATGGTCTTGAATTCATTAGGGAGTTTTTCCAACTTCCAGAAGCAGTCGAGTTTCGCCTCCCGCTAGCTGGAGAAAGCGATAAAGTTGCACCCGACTGTTTCTTTACGTGCTACAACGTATTTCTATTGTAATGTCATTTGTGGTTTCCGATTCCGGAGATCGTTGTTCGATACCTTCATAGGCTCGGACTTTCGATCAGCCAGTTGAGCCCACACAGCTTGCAACAACTCGTCGGTCTCTTGACGTTAAGTTACAAGCGGGGAGTAATCCTCAGTGTTGATCATCTCGAGGGTTTACTGAGACCCGAGGAGACGACGCGGAGAATTAACTTATGTCCTCGCACGGAGATAGTCACTGGTTGCATGTCGAAGTACCCTGCCTGGAAGAAAAACTTCTTTTATGTTCGTATTTACGGTGCATCAGTCGAGGAGAACTACATTCCATTTTTTGTGACAACCTGGGGTCGGAAAGCTATGCGATCCGAACGCATACGATTTACTTCTCTTTTTTTTTTTTTACTTATTTGCTTTTGTTTTCTGCAGAGACCAATCCTTTACCCCCGCATCCAGCGGATCTTCCGATTGTTACTGCTTCGCTTCAACACGGGGAAGTTAGCTGGGGCAGTTTTTCTTTGCAGCACGTACATCGCGCGGTTGCCCTTTATCAATCTCGGCTCTCAGCGGATTCTCCGATTCGTGAAGAGGATCCGTGCATAGGAGAATTCATCCTATACATGCCTTCGAAGAGGAGGGACAGGTCGAGATCTCGGAAAGGCAAGCACTTGGGCGTTGACGATAATGCATCCGACCGCACCGCCTCTCCTGACAATATTGTCAAGGATTTCCTCGATAGTCAGGCGGACGAAGGCGTTTGGGAAAACACGGGCGGATCATCAACCTCTAATTTCGCGGGTGGCGATCCTGACTTAGTTCTGGAGTTTGCCAAAGGATCTGAGCAAGCTAACGAGGTTTGTTTTATTTAAACAACCTATGATCGTACAGTTTCGCTTATCTTGTCTTTTTATTGGGCCTTCTGACCATGAGCCGAGCCCTAAGTGACCGTTGCGTCGAAGCTCGTCTTGCCGAGTTTCGCGCAGATATGGCGGAAAAAGAAGTTGCTTGTCTTCGGGCGGAGATCGAGGCCAACCAAATCGGAGAAATGGTCGAGAGGGAAGTAGCTCGTGTAAGGAGTGAGTGTGCGGTTAATGCTCGCTGTGCTAGAAAGCTTTCTGATCAGAGAGTTCGTCGCACTCGCGGTGCAGGCAAAAGGGAGGTTGCTGAAGAAATGAGGATCCGTCGTGAGCAGTTTGCGACCGGCTACTCAAATGCCGAGGTCGCTGAACGGGCCAATGGTGATTACCTCGAGTGTCGCGGTGTTGTTCATGGGTTGTCTCTTACTCAGAACAAGGGTTACTCATATTCCAAAGAGTATCCCGTGCAGTTGAAGCATTTGGATCAGAGGAGAGATATGCAGCCTGAACTATTTGATCTCAGGGTGCGCATGTGGGACAAGTGGAACCCTATCATGGTGTCGCCGGATTCAGTTGAAATCAGGCCTGAGATTCCGGGCGCGAGTGGCGAAGTCGATCAACTGTGGTTTGATGCTAATGTTGGCCAGAGCTCGGCGTCTGTGTTTGATGATTTCGATGTATGATGTTATTGTTTTCTGATTTTGTTGTTGTTTTTCCGGGACTGGCCGTTGGTGGCTTTGAATCCCTGCCGCTGGGCGAAATGTATTTGAATGAAAACTTTTAATAAAAATATTTTCTAAGTATGAAATCTGGGTTTCGTTTTAGATGTAGAGGGAAGAATACAAGTTGTCGTCTCGCATCTAACTTTTGGTGTAGATCGTCTTGTGCGTTTACTCGGAATGTTTTGATTTTCTCGAGTGTTTAGATGTAGGCGAAGAGACATGCCTTTAGAATCTAGATTCATGCCTTGAGATGTTAGAGACCAGTGTGCTGGGTTTAGGGCAAGACCTAGGTTTACTTTCAGATTGAGGGTGTGCGATGACTAGTCGGCTTTCGTTTTGCCTGTTGCGATTTTAACCTGATTCCATACCGATTCAGAATCCGCGATAGGTTCTCGGCTTATACGATTCATCTGGTTGGAACCGAGCATCTCACTGAGAACAATTTCTAAGTTGCCCGGAAGTGCTGAACAAAAATTTGGATTTCTTTTATAGCGCGCTATTTTATCCTAGTCGGATGTATGCGGACCAATGGGTCGGTTCGTTTGTTTAGGACGGCTAGTGTGCTCGACGGGGCCAATCACCAAGCGTTCATATTTTTATAGCCGCGGACGTATTTTGTGAAATATTTTCTTAAGACTTTAGGTGACGTCTCGCCGGTTCCTTTCGAAAAATATTTTGGTGTATAAGTTTTGTAGAGACGATTAAGTAGTTGTTACTGCGGAAATAATTTCCGGATGTTTGGAATTTGTTTTTATGATTTTTGACGGAGGCGGAGATTTTATAATATTCTAACTTTGTCTTTATTAAAGAGTTTCGAAAATTTCGATTACAAAGCGAATGTTTTAAAATTTGGGAGTATACAAATACTCGTATACACACCCACTCCCCCCCCCCATTTTGGAAAGGGGGATAGCTGAACTCGTCTTTAGGCGAGCTGCCTACGTATTCCTTTCGGAAATCAAGCCATCTCGTAGCTCTGATTGTTGGTGCGAGTATGATTACTCGGCTGTCGCAGACTCTTCGATCACTTTAGTCGCAGGCTCGGTGTCTTGGTCCGGGTTTTCTCCTCCGGCTGGGTAGAAGCGATGGGTGCGGAAACTTGTTGCTTCTCAACCGTTGCTGGTTTTGGATCATTTTCCGCGGGAGGTGGTGTGACCTTTGCCCGTTTCGGTTTCACAATTGCGACCGCCAATTGCCTCAGCTTATGTTCGGCTAAGAAGCAAGATCGCGATTGTCTTTGGCATCCCCAGCTCGCTGCGACTCCTGTAGGGGTCAGGAACTTGATGCCTAAGAGATATGTCGACATAACCGCTTTTATGGAATTTATCCAAGGCGTGCCCATGATCACGTTGTAGTTGGCACCTTGAGCTTGCCTGGATCGGGTAGCTTGACCTCTGTGATACGAGCCGTAAAAGGCGTTTTCCGTGATTCGTATAGTAGCCGATCGATTTCGGATGCGGCACTGGTAGCATGGTGAATCTGAGATTTCACCGCTTTTACTGTTGCGGCCGTTTTGCTAATGTACTAGTGGAGATCACGAATCTTTGTTAGTTCGCCAGCAGTTTTCAGACCTCGTCGGCGTTTGCTGTGAGTAACCGGAGATTGTTTCTCGGCTGTTTTTACGCGTTGCGCAAAATAGAGCTCCTCCTCGTCTCCAGTAAGAGAACGCTCGGGAGAAGACTCTGGCAGAGGGCTGCGAGTTTTCTTTCTCCTAGGATGGCCGTCCGCATCCTCGACTGATGATATCACTCAAATTACTCTAAGGAGTGAATTACTCTCTCAAATAAGAGGTTCAAAATTTTTGAGTGGTTAGATAAAAAGCAAAATTTTTGAAATCTTTTTGTCCCTTTCTTGACTCAATAAAACCAATTTTGAAAACATTTAATGAGATCAAAAAGGTAAAGTAGGATCAGTAATCTCCACTCCCCCAGACTTAAATCATACACTGTCCTCAGTGTATAACCAGTCGGAGTTAGTGCATTAATAAAGAAAGTATAACTCATATCGCAAATTATGAACGATATACCTGACCGATGTTCGTATCGATCGATGGTGAGTCACTTCCATCGATCGTCATGGATTGGTTTGTATCAATTGATGTCGACAGTATCTTATCGGTCGATAGAGGTAGTGATCGTGTATCATCTGAAATAAAATAAAAGGAAAGTAATTAATAAGTAAAAATAAAATAAAACTAAGGAAGAAAATACCTAATAGTGGGTTGCCTCCCACTCAGCGCTTAGCTGAATCATTTAGCTTAACTATGGAGGTATTGTGGCTAGTGAGGTGAATTGCAGGTACTTGTTGGGAAACAAGTATCCTCCTTGTTTTGTGATTCTTCAAACCATGAAGTTAAGAAGCTTCTTGTGGCTTTCTCGCTTCTGGTCATACTAGCTTTCAATCCTTGGACCTCATAGTGGATTCTCTGTAACCACTCCTTAATGCTTTCTATGCGGAACTCATGTTGTCCAATCTTGTTGTAGGTGTGTTCTAGATCAATACTCATCTGCATTGTGTCGAGGTTTTGGATGTTTTGCACATGGGAGGGGATAGTATCGAACGATCTCTGTGTAGTTCTATCGGTAAATGTGGAAGGATGTCCATCGATCGATGTTCTGAAAGGTACGTCGATCAATGTGGATGGTGCAGGTCGGTTCGCGAGCAGTCTCTGAATGCTTTCGATCTCCTTCTGAATTCCCTCTGTTGTGCATTCCAATCTTTGAACGTCACTTTGTACCGGGAACCACATCTTGTCGAGTAATCTATATGCTTCGTCTCCACAGACTTCAATAGATTTGTAGATCTCCCTTGTGATGTCCTCCATTTCTTCTCTGGTACAGAAATCTGGAGCTTGAATATCGGTCGACGGCAATGGAGGGTCATCGATCAATAACTCTTGTAGGTGACTCTCGATTGGCTTGTCTATGGTGATATCGATCAATGCTATTGTGGCTGTATCGAGCGATTTCAGCTTCTGTGATTCTAGTTCTTCGCGAAGTGCATTCACTTCTTCTTGCAGGGCTTCCCTCTCTCTGCGAGCTAAGTCATTGTCAGACTTATTCCAATGTAGTTCTCCTTGAAGTGATGCTATGGCTTTTTCATGTTCAGACCTCAGTGATGCCATCTCCCAGTTATGTTCACCAACTCTTCCATTGATCATGTATGTGACCTCTGCTTGTGTGTAGAGCTTGCAAACTGTAACTCCTTTAGCAAACTCTTCAGCGTGCTCTGGTAAACAAAAACAAGAGCGCTCAAAAAGTGAGGCTCTATTCAGCAGCTTCCCAATATCTTCTTCGGAAACATGGATGATGTCTCCAGCTACGCTTCTTGCAAAACCATTCTCATCTCTGTAGACACCATATTCGTCTTTCTTTTCCCATAAGAACTGACGAATCCCAGATCTGAAAGCTCGTTTCCCAAATTCTCGATGTATATTGTGGGAACCGAAATCCACACCGTCGATTTTCCGTCAATTATGGAAACTTAGGGAAAAACCCTAATTTTCCCGAGGTCCTGGATCTCTGCGGAAATCACTAAAACAAACGAGTTTAAAGGAATATGGATGAACAACAAAGAATAAAGAGATAAGAAATTGTAAGAAAGCTTTTATTGAATAAGAATCGACAACCG
>CAKOAT010196932.1:105026-120204 GCA_932364175.1 Eruca vesicaria subsp. sativa | reverse complement strand
ATCTTGTAATTACTTGAAGATGATGAGGGTGAGAGAGTAAATATGTTATTTTCGAAACCAAAAAAAAAAAAAAATTTGATGGCATTTTCGTGAATTATATGAACTTGTGGGGTGAATTGGGCAAAATAAAGTTCCAAAAAAAAGGGAGGTTAGTTTTGTGGTTGACTTCAAGTTTCAGGTCAATTCTGCAAAAAGCCCTCATTAATCTTGGGGATACCTCTAATAACGACTTTACTATGCGGCACGGTCTCTGCCGCCTCCATTGCACTCTACATAACTTACATAGATTTCATGAACAATTTGGGTCACTGCAACTTCGAGCTCGTTCCCAGATCTTTTTTCTCTCTTTTCCCTCCTCTTAAGTACCTCTGCTACACTCCTTCGTAAGTCCTTCAAGATCCACATGAATAGTAATATTTCATCACTACAATTATATTCCACTTTTAACAAATTAAAACACTAGAAATTTTGGTTATCAAACACAAAACATAAATTATACACTTTTAGGAATACCATCTTGACACATTAAAACATTTTTTTTTGACACTAAACATGTATAATAATTGCAGATTTCACTCTCTCCACCACACGCAATTCAGGACGAACTATTCTCTATTCATGCCAATGTACGACTACATTTATGGGACCAACGACAAGTGTAGTGACTCATTGTATGAATCATCGTTGGAGCAAGAAGAAGAGAAGCCTGACGCAATTCATCTCACCCATCTAACATCACTGGACTCTATTTACCATCTCCGCCTTGGCTTTGCTTCCCTCTCCTCGCATCCCCTATCTTCTCGGTTTTACCTAGTCCTCATGAAACCAATCACTCTCATCATCTCCTTCTTACTAACCTATTTCTCTTCTCGAACCTTTGTCTTCGAGAGAAACCGCTTTGGTGATATCACCCTTCACTCCCATCTCCTTCCCAAGCTCTCCTATCATGTTTGCCTCTACTCTCTCTTCTTTAATCTCTACAATATATCAAATAGTTACAGGTCTTGTAATTAACTTTGTTTGTCAATCAACAGTACAAGTCGCAGCAGCAAAAGGAAACTATCAACAAAATGATAGAGACGGCTATTCTTGAAGCGGAGAAGAAGGATGTGAGAGTAGTGAGTTTGGGGCTACTGAACCAGGCATGCAATTAATACATCAATTAGCTATTATAAGTAAAATTCTAACTAAAGATAGACCCCATATATTATACATATTTAAACCCTAATTAATACTATTATATGATTAGGGAGAAGAATTAAATGGGTACGGAGAAATGTACGTAAGGAAATATCCAAAGCTAAAGATTAGGATAGTAGATGGAAGCAGTCTCGCAGCTGCGGTGGTGGTTCATAGTATTCCTGCTGGCACGAGAGAAGTTCTCTTTCGAGGCCAAATCACAAAAGTTGCTCGCGCCATTGTCATTTCTCTTTGCCAAAGTGGCATCAAGGTACATGTATAATCATATTATATGCTTGTTTTCCTCTAGTTTTCGATAGTTATAGAATTTATAATATATATTACTTTACGTGTCAGAGCTAGTATGATCGAAGGCAAATAAAAAAGTAGTTCGACATTGTAACTTGAACATGCAAACATGTATTCAAAAGTGAAGTGTCATATAAACGTTATGCATGTAAACGTTATGCTATTATCTTTCTAGTCAGTTCTTAGATAGCTTATTTCTTACACGTAGACAATGTCACATGGCCTACTTACGTCCAATTCAATTTAGCGTTTTGGTTTTGGGTTACAAAATATATCCATAATATTTTGCTACACTTGACTGTACTATATACTTAGTTCATATTTTAGATTTGATCACTCTTAATAAACTATTTCCATAAATAGGTGATGGTGTTACATGCGGAAGAGCACTGCATGCTAGCCAGATTCATTGGTGGGCACTGCAAGGAAAACCTGGTCCTCACAACCAATAACTACCCAATAGTATGTGACATTTATACATCATAACAATCTTTTTGTAAAAGCTAATGAGAACTATTTTCATAAAACTATGTAACCTATATATGATCTATAGATTTGGTTGGTGGGAGATGGGCTAAGCAAAAAAGAGCAGAAGAGGGCGAGAAAAGGAACTCTCTTTCTTCCGTATTCTCAGTTTCCTCCTAGAGAACTTCGAAAAGACTGCTTTTACCATACCACTCCGGCCATGATCATCCCCGACTCTGCCCAAAACATCGATTCTTGTGAGGTATATACATGTTTTTAACTCTAGTATAACTATTTATTATAACTAACTATAATATGTAAGCTAACACATATGTTTGTATAAAATATAGAATTGGCTAGGGAGGAGAGTGATGAGCGCGTGGAGAGTTGGTGGGATAGTGCATGCGCTTGAAAAATGGGAGGAACACGAGTGTGGTCTTGAATTTCCAATGCTTAATCCTCCAAGAGTTTGGG
The DNA here is from genome assembly GCA_932364175.1 of Eruca vesicaria subsp. sativa. NCBI lineage: Eukaryota > Viridiplantae > Streptophyta > Magnoliopsida > Brassicales > Brassicaceae > Eruca > Eruca vesicaria. The sequence continues at coordinate 117,777 of CAKOAT010196932.1, read as the reverse complement.
AAGGTGCTCTTCGAAATGGTTTCAAACCTCTGGTTTTGCCAACTTTAGAGACCAAAAGATTGGGAAACTCATACTAGTAGTTTACTGAAGGTTGGTCCCATATAATTCGTACTAGAGACCAAAAAGAAATTGTAAGAGGTAAACCGTAGCTTTTGGCCGTAGCTTCTGGCCACCGATTGTGTTTGTCATTTCACTGGATTGAAACGTCAAGCTTATAGAACTGGGCCTCTCTTTTTTCTTTTTTTAAATTAATAAGGTTATGGAATTTTCTGTTCTTGTTATAATCATTTATATTAGTTGTTAATGAAAACATTGTTAAGTTAGATATTTCAACTAAAAATCAATTGATGATAAGTAGAGTAGTCCATCTATCTTATATATTGTTTAGGATCTCTTCCAACTACCCAAATGTGGGATCTATGTGCCTAATACATTCCCTCAACTACTCAGAATGTTTGATAAAGGATCGATGGACCAAATTTGGACACATATTGATAATGGATCGAATTACACTTTCGTGGATCGGACTCTAATACCATGTTAAGTTACTTCAGCATGATGGAATCCCAACTAGCCATTGGAGTTACTCTTTTGAAACTGCAGTTTACCTTATCAACCATCTCACCTCACCATCACTTGGCAACACGTCTCTTTTCCACAATCTCTTCAAGACATCACCAAACTACAACAAGCTACGAGTTCTGGATGCTTATGTTATCCATGGATCCGACCATATGGAATCAAATATTCAAAGCCCATCTAACTTAGTGTGGTATTAGAACCCACGATCCATGCAATCTAACCCGATCCATTATCGATTCAGCCAAAAATCGACCCATCAATCCTTATCCAAACATTCCGAGATTAATGCTCGAATAACCATCACCTCGAAGGGACGTATTTGGGACAAATGTCTCACATCAGTTGAAAGGAATCCTAAGTAGTATATAAAATAGACGGACCAATCCAATTATCACCTATTGGTTTTAAGTTGGAAGTTCATAGCTTAGCAAATATCAACTCTAAACATGTTTAACCGTTTCAATCATACCGTCTGTCAATTACTACGATATCGATTTTCATGGTAATATTTTGGGAACTAGCCTCACTTAGATTTGACTTTCAGTGATTTAATTTGGCGAAGCTATATCGGATCACCCTGACAACAAGTCAACAACAACAGTTCAAGAACCAAAGCTAGATGGATGATTAGTGAAGATGTATATTGTGTAAGTATTTTTGAAATATTACAGGAAGATAGTACATGCGTGTGATTGAAGTTCATGTTTTGTAATGTCTGTAAACTTGTTAAGCGTGGAGAAGAGGTAATATATTTCTGGAGGTATTTATATTAAATTTACATAATATTACTTGAAGAAAAAAAATGTAAAAGAGATATTCATTAAGAAAAAAATGAAGTTACTTTTTTGGAATAACTCGTGGAGCAAGTTTTCGTTATCTATACAAAGAGAATGTGTCTCTATAAAGAAATGTCAAAAAAAAATAAAAATGGAAAGATCTTTGTTTGGTGTTTCTGTGATTAAATTTTTGATGTCACTCCTATGTGTTAGGTGATGACGTAGTTATCGATGTACTTCCAGAGTGATGGCAGATTGAAATGTAGATGTAAGAGGAAGTTAAACTCATGATTAGGTGATCTTGATTAATCAAAATCTAGACTTTATGGTAATTATTAGCTTAGGATTGAAGTATCATAGAAAATTCTTGTAATAGAAAGATAGATGTAAAGACTTTTCTGCTCTAATGAATTTAAAAGGTGACTTGTGCCTTCTTTACTTTCTGCTATTTATTTTCTGCTATTACAATTAGTTGAATGGTAGTTGTAGAAATTGTACTAAAATAAATATATTGGTTTGTTTTTGGGCGTTGTTGATATAGCACCATCATGAATTAAATTCATACAATAAATATGGTCCTGGTTTTATGTAATGACACGTAATGGCCATAATTTCCATTCAGATTGATGAGAAATGTGCTAAGCAAAGAAGACTATGATGGCAAGACAATGAATTAATATTTGCTCTTGTATCTCCAACTATCAATTTTCAAAGAGAAAGTTTTTACCCTGTAACACATGTTATGATCATCCCCACACAAAACATCGATTACTGTGAGCTATATTCATTTATTTGGGATACATGCTATTTGGGAATCTCATTTTAGAAAGACAGCAAAAAATGGTAACGAAATTGTCAAAAAAAATATCTAGTCTGTATGATCGTTGTTCATGCAGATTCGAGGACATTTAATGAGGCCTAATAACTCGTCACCAATAAAACATGTTTTCCCTACTCCTGCTAAAGATGCACTATAACTTAAAATATGATTATTTTACTCTTCAAAAACTAAATTTAAAATTTTATATATATATATATATATATATATATATATATATATATATATATTTGTATTTTGATCTTTACAATTATACATTTATAAATCTAAAAAATTTGTTGTTCATCATTTTGACCCTTAAAATTTGTATATCTTATAAATATTTCCAGTTTGTTTTTGTAAATTTAAATTTACATATAAAATTAAATAAAAACTTTAAAGTAATATTTAAACTATCTTAAAACTAGATTTAGACAACAATACTATTACAAAAGAAACTTAACAATTTTTTTAAGTACATGAATACAAAATTACTACACGGATTTTATTACTATTATAACACTAATACTAATCTAGTTTGATCTGGAACCTCATAATCTCCAAAATATTCTCCTAACAAATTTATTGTAACCGAAGATGGTTGTTTCAAATTTTGTTCTAAACGTCTTTTTGTATGATATTTTTTTGTTCAGATTGAATGTATTCACGAATATTAATATCAGCGATAGTAGTTAATTCTTTTAGCAATTTTTTTTTCCTCTTATACTTATTTCAAAAGTAATTTTTAGTTTCATTTTTGCATTTGTAATTCAATCATCTCATAACTCTTTCCCTTGTTTGTTACATCTCATTTAAAAAAAAAAGATTTGTTCATTTAATGATATCAAAGTATCAATGGCCATATTAAGTGGTCTTCTATTTGAGTTTTTCTTTCTTTGATCCAATAGGATGTTGTAATGAATTTGATCTACTATCATCACTACTTAAATTGATTGAAAATGAAGGATTTCTCCAAGATTGTGATAAGAATGTCATTTTCACTTCAAAATTAATTATTGATCATATATGAGAGAATTATAGAAATAATTTTATGAAATGCTATTTTCTTGTAATTTAGCATTTAATTATGTATTTCTATGTAAATTTTAATATTTTCGCGTAGAATTTTATTAATTATTATTGCTGTAATATTTTCTATATGTGCAAATTTTAATTGATTGTGAAAAATATAAGACTCTTAGTATAAAATACAAATACAAATGCTGTTGAAGTTAAGTTAGGAATTTTAGTTTTGGATGAGAACACTTTTAAATTTCAAATATGAAATTTTGTAAACTTTAAAGTATATCATCTTTTTGGAGATGATCTTAGAAATCTTTTGGACTTCTTTTAAAGGGAGATTTGTCAAATATGACTCATAACTTGATTTTAAATGCAAAAATATACCCCAACTCAAATCAAATGCAAAACTAACTCAAAAGGTTAGTGAATACAAATATCCCCTCATGACCAAACAAAAAAAAACATGATTGTAATTTACCATTATAACCTTACGAGTGAGAACACTTTCATGTAAGTCTTCTCATGATAAAACTTACCTGAAAGTCTTCTCATGCTGTAGATCTTAAAAATAATTTATAAATTTAATGAAAAAATATTTTGATATGGGAAAATCATAATCATCTAATTATAGATATTTTTAAATGATATAAATTTATATTTAATAAAATTGATTTGTTTTCAACATATATGAATGAATGTAAATTAATCATGGTATTATTTGGTTTATGGTTTGGTAACTATGTTGTAGTATTGTATGTGTTTTTAGGGTTAGCTATATGTGTTTACTTTTATGTATATAAAACACTTTATAAGTTTAATATAGGTTTAATAAAGTTTTTGTATGTGATTTAGTTATATATTTGATTTTGGGGTTTTGGAAGACTTAAATTGCGAAGATATAATGCACTAGAAGACTTATTTGATGACTTAACAGCATTTTCTCGCTTAAAATATTAAAATAATGTAGGTTTACCGCCTAAAATTAAGTCTTAAGTTTTCTTTAAGTCTTCCAGTGAAAGTCTTCTAGTGTATTAGTTTTTAAAGTAATTTATAAATTTCATAAAAACAATTTTGATAGGGGAAAAATCATAATCAACTAATTATAGACCTTTGTAAGTGATATAGATTTTGATTTAATAAAATTGAATTGTTTTCGACATAGATGAGTAGTCATGATCTTTTTTGGTTTAGGGTTTGGTAATTATGTTATCGTATTGTATGTGTTCTTAAGGTTAGATTGTGGAATCATTTTTCTTTTAAACTAAATTTTTCCTATATGTACTTAGTTTGTGTATATTAAACACTTTATAAGTTTATTCTTAAGTTTAATAAAGTTTTTCTATGTGATTTAGTTTTATATTTGATTTTAGGGTTTTGGAGGACTTAAATTTTTGAAGATATAATGCACTAGATGACTTTGAATGACTTAACAACAGTTTCCCGCTTAAAAATTTATAAGAATTTAGGTTTCCGCCTAGAGTAAATATTCTAGGCGAATAGTAAGTATTCTAGGCAAATAGTAAGTCTTCTGGGTGAATAATCTTCTAAGGTCTTCTAAAGTCTTCTATATCAAAAAAATTTAACCTAATTAAAATTTTTGTCTTCCTATATAATTAAGAATTTACACATTCTCTTTCTTCCTCTCAAATTGAGGCAATAAAAATGTAATATTTTTCATTCTAAAATTCTTTAACCTCTCTCTAAACTATTTGAATTTGATAACACCAAACATTATATCAATTTCTCATTTTTATCTGTTTTCGCTATTATATTTTTTTTTGCAGATTTTTCATTACATAGATGTCATTTTTCACTCATTTAAAGGTAGATCTATAAATTTTTGATATGTATTTTGTGTCTTTTATATATTATATTCTAATAAGTTATAGATTCAATATAATGTGATTGTTTTAATTATTATTTAAGCTTAAAAACATTAATTTTTGATTTTTTTCTCTGTTTTGATGTCATTTGAACGTTTTTGGATATACAATTTTTTTCAGACCTGAGTCATATATTGAAAGACTTTCGGAAGACGTTCAGAAGACTTTCCTGGAATTCTTCTGGTGTAGTCTTAAATCTTTTGACGTATCCTTAAGTCTTCTAGCGTAGTTTTAAGTCTTATGACGTAGTCTTAATCTACTGACGTAGTCTTAGTCTTATGACGTAGTCTTTTTCTATGTCTCCTTTTTCACAACAGATTTGAGCGTTTTGGTAAGTTTTCATGTCTGATTTTTCTTCATTTAGTAATCTCTTGTTGCATAAAGCTCTTTTTTCAAACTAAAATTCTCCATCATCTCTTTAATCTCTTTAAACATAAAAACACCAAATTTTATATTAATTTCTCATTTTTTACTTATGTTTTTTTTACTAATTTATCTTGTTTTCGCATGTTTTTTCATATCTGAGTCAAACATTGGAAGACTTACAGAAAACTTTCAGAAGACGTTCAGAATACTTTCTTGGAAGTCGTTTGGCATAGTCTTAAGTCTTCCGTCATAGTCTTAAGTCTTCTGATGTCTTCTCATATCAAGTGGAGTCCAAGCTTGTCTTTTTAGAGGAATGATCTATAATAGTTTTGTTTGTGGTCTGTTTTGTGATTTGTATGTGTGCTTTTTAGTTGTGATTTTTTTTTTATAAAATTTGAAGAAATATTAATGAAAAATATGGTAAATATGTTTATTGTCTAAAATTACCTGACATTATTAAAGTAAACAAGAGTGAGTGGTATAAAAATATGGTGCTATGTTTGTAAAATCAGTAATGATGTTTCTTAAGATGTAATATATGTGCTAACAAGATGTTCTCCACTTTTACAAATTAATGAAATAAAAAACTTCGATGGTCTTCAAATTCAAAACATGATGTTCATTATGTAGTTTTTCTCATCTTTGGATCTCCTATACTCTGCAAAAACAAAATATAAGTTTGTAACTATAAACAACTTCTTCTCATTCACTTATAATAGTTGTTCATCACTTTTACTTCTAAGAAGTAAAACTAACAAAGTATTTTAAGAAATAAAACCAATAAATTTTGTAATTATAAAAAATTAAGATATAATGAGTAGATTAACTCTTCCATTTCATTTTCATGTACACATTATATTCTTCTTGAAATTATTTAACACTTTTGAAAGTTAAAAAACTTATCTTAAATTACTTTAACATTTTCAAAAATACAAATTTACAAAAACTAAGCCAAAGGAACTTGATGTTTAAAGCATGACATCATAGTGGTCTGTGTCTTGAAAAAAAAATGATTTATCTTTGTATTCTAGCTTTAAGGACTCTTGTTTCTTAATTGCTTTCCATCTTCACTAGAATCTTAGTCACCTTATATCAAATGCCTATGCCCATGGGTTATCTTATTCCTATTGATTGAAAGCATGATTAGTTACCTAGTGTTATTGCGTTTGAACCGCACTTGTTACTTGAACCATATTGCTTAGATTTGGCACATGTCTTACATTCTCATTGACTGAAAGATTTCTTAGAATTGGATTAACATCTAAAGTATTGCATCAATACTTAGGATTAAACTTAATTCATATCACCATGTATGTTTGCATGTCGCAGCGATCTACGATTGCGACTTGCGACCATTTGTAAATCGCAGGTTATTGTTTGTTTTGTTGTCGTGTTGATCGCGCAATCAGGTTACAAGTCGAGATTGTTGTTCGTTTTACTTGCCTGACTGATCGATGTATAACTAGTTGCATTCACGATTTTATGTAAAAAATAGTGACTAAAAGTTAAATTTTATGTAAGTAATGTTAAAGAGATTTTCTATGTATGAAATATATTGACTAAAAGTTTGTCTTGTTTTAAGTCACGATTTGTGTTGCTCGTTAAGTTTTTAGTCACTGTCTATAGCAAAAACGAAACGAACAACATTTTATCCCAAGTTTTATGCTGCAGATCGCAAGTCACAACCTACAACAATGAAACAAACAAAATATGGTTACGGGTCGCAGTCGCAGGCAGATGAACACATGTTTTTGTATATAAATATGTAGCGGACACACACAACCCCTACAAACAAGACCATTTGGTGACGTGACCAAGTAGTAGTAGTATTCATCATTTGAGTGAAAAAATAATGGCGTCGAGACCAGGTCTTCTCACGGATTGGCCATGGACACCTCTTGGAAGCTTTAAGGTCTATTTTACTGCTCATGTTGCTTTATAAGATATTAATATATGCATTTATTTTTGGCAACCTTCATATAAATATATGCATTTATAAGCTATTGTTTAAATCAGCCATTAGTCATAATGTTTGTATAAAATATGGATAAATATTGCAGTACTTGCTGTTAGCGCCGCTAGTTATCGACAGCATATACTCGTACGCGTCAAAGCGAGATGGCGAGAAACTTTTGATAGTGGCCCTAACGGTGTGGCGGATTGTTCACGCCCAGATTTGGATAAGTTTTGCCCGGTACCTAACTGCTAAAGGAACCAAACGGATCGTGAACAAATCCATAGAGTTTGATCAAGTCGACCGAGAACGTACCTGGGACGATCAGGTCATCTTCAACGCTCTTGGTTTTTACTTAGCCAAACTGTATTTCTTAGGAACCAGTACCCTTTCTTTTTGGCGACTCGATGGAGTGGTTCAAGTCGCTCTCCTCCATGCGGGTCCGGTTGAGTTTGTCTACTACTGGTTTCACAGAGCGCTTCACCACCACTTCCTCTACTCTCGCTACCATTCACACCATCACTCCTCCACCGTCACCGAGCCGATCACTGGTAGGTACACATTAACTGTTATAAATTTTTATATATATATATATATATATATATATATATATATATATATATATATATATATATACTTCCTCACAAAACGTTTAAAAACTGTCTATAGCACTACCTGTTACCGACTCTCCGTTCCAATTAATGTCTATCACTTTTCACAAATAAACCTTAACTTGTTTATTTGAGGCTAAAGCTAAACTCTTGTACTTATCTCCTATGGAAACAAGTAAACTCTTGGATTTATGTTCTCTTTACTATTATGTATTAGTTTTTACATGAGGCTAAAATGGGGTTTATCATAAATCTTACACTGAAAATTCAAAACAAAACTTATCTGAAGGGTATATACAAAAAAAGTCATAACACAATGTCAATAAGAGGTGTTGCTTTTTTATAATAAAAAGCATGATTTTCACGTAGAGAAATATCTTATGATAATCCTAAAAAGTATTATTACTAAAATAACACACAAAATAGGTTTCATTAAAGAGGTATATAAAAATTACGTCTCTACTATATAAATATATTATTTAAATAATTATTGTGTAGTAAAAATTAAAAAAAAAAATTAGAAAATTTTTCTTTAAAAATTGATTTCTTTTAAATTGTTTTTTGAAATATTTTTTCTGAATTCTTATATTTATATATATATTTTTAGGAGATGATTATTCTTGAAATAAAAGTTTAGGAAAATCTTAAATATGTATGATGTTTTCTGAATTTGAGTTTAGAAAAATGTTCATAAATGTGTATGATATCTTTCTAAATTTGACTTTAAGAAGACCTTGTTGATAATTATAATATCTTTCTAGAAAGAAATTGATAAAATCTGTATAATATTTTCATAAAATCTAGTAAAACTTTCATAAATATGTATTTAAAACACATTTTAAATGTGTATTTAGCAGGATTTTTATGAATATATATTTATGAGTAAAACTTGAATTATATGTATATTTAAAATAGATTTGATACAATGACATATGCATGTACAGTAATAACATGCATAATTTTGATTGCAGCGGTGGTACATCCATTTGCGGAGCACATTTGTTACACAATAATAATCGCGGGGATACCTTTCGTAACGACTTATTTATGCGGCACGCTCTCTGTCGCCTCAGTTTTTCTGTACGTAAGTTATGTAGATTTTATGAACAGCATGGGTCACTGCAACATCGAGTTCATTCCGAGATCTCTCTTCTCTACTTTCCCTCCACTTAAGTACCTCATGTACACTCCTTCGTAAGTCCTTCAAGATCCACTAGATTCTTCACCATACCTTGGGCACCTTCACAATTAACTCTGTATTATTTTACGTTTACAATCTACACATAAATTTCTATTAGGACAGTATAAATTTTTGTTACCAAATACAAGACATAACTTAGAGCATCATCACTAGTAAGATATTCACTTCGAACATCTACTGTCTATAATACTAGTAAATTTTAAATAAAAAGAGAGTTAAATCAATTATAAACTGACAACTAATGGTAATCTCTCACATATTTTTGTGTAATATTTTTACCAGAACTGTTTCTACAGTCTCTCCCTAATTTTTTTTTTTTGTTTTTTCAGTAAATTAATGCTGAGATATATATATCTATCAAGAACTTCATGTTGTGTGTGTCCGTTATACAATTTTGAGACTAAACATACATAAATGACTGCAGAATTCACTCGCTCCACCACACGCAATTCAGGACGAACTATTCTCTGTTCATGCCAATGTACGACTACATGTATGGGACCAACGACAAGAGCAGTGACTCATTGTACAAAACATCTTTGGAGCAAGAAGAAGAGAAGCCAGACGCAATTCATCTCACCCATCTAACATCACTGGATTCTATTTACCATTTCCGACTTGGCTTTTCTTCCCTCTCTTCGCAGCCACTATCTTCTCGGTGTTACCTAGTCCTCATGAGACCCTTCACTATCATTATCTCCTTCATACTAACTTCTTTCTCTTCTCGGACCTTTGTCTTTGAGAGAAACCGCTTCCGTGATCTCACCGTTCACTCCCACCTACTTCCCAAATTTTCCTCTCATGTTTGGCTCTACTCTCTCTTCTCTAATCATCTATATCAAATAATTACTTGTCTTGTAATTAAATTTGTTTGTCAATTAACAGTACAAGTCGCAGCAGCAAAAGCAATCTATCAACCAAATGATAGAGACGGCTATCCTTGAAGCGGACAAGAAGGATGTGAGAGTAATGAGTTTGGGCCTACTGAACCAGGCATGCAGTTAATACATCAGACAGATATTATTAAGTTATAAAATTCTAACCAGAGATGGACCCCATAGTATTAACTAAAAATAGAAAGTGGATATGTGTTGGAAGATATATATATATATATAAGTTATGATAATAATAATTTTCTAAAATTTATGATTAATTATTTTAAGATTTAAATTAATAGAACAATCACTTCATATTATAATTGTGAAATTACCAACAAATTAAGTTTATTAAAAATATTATCTGATCGATCAAATTAAATATTTTTAATATCTCACATTAATATTATACATGCAAAATCTCTTATAAGTAAAACTATTATTCACAAAAAAAAAATTATAGTGTTAATTTAATATTTTCATATTTCTATTCTCTCCATTTTATTACGATCAATGTTTAGATTTTATACAGAATAAACACATAATTTATATTTAAGATATTGAATTTTTAAAACGAAAGAAGGATTCCAAAAAGGAAGTATAAGCTTCCAATTTGTTCTTAAAGAGGTTATTTTAGAAACATTTTGGAATCAAAATTCTGAAATGTTCAACAACCTTCCGATTCCAATTCCTACTATATAGAGGATGTCCGATAAAGAAATTAATTGCATATTTTAAACCGTTATTTAATACTATAATATGATTAGGGAGAGGAATTAAATGGGTATGGAGAAATGTATGTAAGGAAGCATCCAAAGCTAAAAATAAGGATAGTAGATGGAAGCAGTCTTGCAGCTGCGGTGGTGGTTCATAGTATTCCCGTTGGCACGAGAGAAGTTCTCTTTCGAGGCCGAATCACAAAAGTTGCTCGTGCCATTGTCATTTCTCTTTGCCAAAATGGTATCAAGGTACCTATTCAAATATATAAATGTGTGTGTGTGCGTTTCTCTAGTTTTCAATAGTTACAAAATTTTATGTAATGTTACTTTGCGTGTAAGAATATGATCGACCGTAAGTTAAAACGTTATGTCATTATCTATCTAATTTTAACCAAAAAATTTATCTATCTAATCGAAGTCTGTTGATAGCTTCTTTCTTACACGTAAACAATTTCAGGTGGCCTACTTTAAGTCCAATTGAATTTCGCATTTTGGTTTCGGGATTACAATATATACTCGCAATGTTTTATACATTTGACCGTAGTTAGCTCATATATTAAATTTTTGGATTCTTAATAAACTGTTTAAATAAATAGGTAATGGTTATACGTGAGGAAGAGCATTGCATGCTAGCCGGATTCATTAGCGGGGGTTGTAAGGAAAACTTGGTCCTCTCAACCAATTACTCCCCAATGGTATTAATACATAATAACAATCATTTTTTTGTAAACGCTAATAAGTACTATTTTCATAAACCTATGTAACATAACATATGATGTAGATTTGGTTGGTGGGAGATGGGCTAAGCAAAGAAGAGCAGAAGATGGCCAAAAAGGGAACTCTCTTTCTTCCCATCTCGCAGTTTCCTCCTAACCAACTTCGAAAAGACTGCTTTTACCATACGACTCCAGCTATGATCATCCCCAAATCTGCCCAAAACATCGATTCTTGTGAGGTATATACATGTTTTGTAACTCTAGCAAAACTATATTAAAGCTAACTATGATATGATATATAACACATGTTTTGGATCAAAATAGAATTGGCTGGGGAGGAGAGTGATGAGCGCGTGGAGAGTTGGTGGAATAGTGCACGCGCTTGAAGGATGGGAGGAACATGAGTGTGGTCTTGACCTTCCAATGGTTAATCCTCCAAGAGTTTGGGAAGCTGCTCTTCGAAATGGTTTCAAACCTCTGGTTTTGCCATCTTTAGAGACCAAAGGATTGGAAAATTAAGAGACCAAAAAGTGTTTGTGAGCATGTCCATTGAGAGTATGAAGTGTTTTCATTTTCAATGGATATTTTGAGTCTCATGCAAATTTCCTTAATGAGTTGATATCTGGTTTTATATCTGGAGGGTTTCATAAACAAATACAAATATAGAAAATGTAATAAAAGAATGGAAGTTCTAATATGAAGAACTTTGAGAAACTTATGAAAATTTCAAATGTTATTTACGTTTATTTAGCGGTCTTATTGAACTACACGCCTTTAAAAGAGAAACATATAATGGATAAATTAGGATGAGTATAGTCTCATATGCATATGACTGATTTTGTATAAACTACTAAAAATGCCCTAATGAAAATATCAAATCTACAGCTGAATCTGGCCTGTGGAAACCATTCGTACAGTCAGTCCCTCGGTTACTAAAATATCGGTTTTCATGGTCATCTTTCTGGAAAACAGACTCATTTAGATTTGACTCCCAATTAATAGTGGTTTAACTTGACGAAGCTAAACCGGAATTACCAGTGACAAACAAGTCAACAACTCAAAAAACTGGAACTTACCCTCATATCCCTCAACAAGATCTTGTTGGCAGCAAAATCAAAGCATCTTGGTAGAGAGATGCTTTGTGATGGTGTGGTGCCTATCATCAGTAAACCAATGAAAGCTCTGACCAGTTATATTCACTGGTTCAAATACAATTCCCAACCTTCAC
>CAKOAT010196932.1:88020-104926 GCA_932364175.1 Eruca vesicaria subsp. sativa | reverse complement strand
CAAAAAAAAAAAAAAAAAAATATGTAACAAAAAAAAATAAAAAATAATAAGAACCTTGAGACGAGATCAGTATCAGAGATCCCCAGCATCCTGATAGCAAGCAACGCTGCATTGGTTGAGTTGTTTATAGCAACTGTGGCTACAGGAACACCCCTAGGCATCTTTTGTAACCAAAAAATAATGTAAATGGTTTGCATAATTGAACTGTCTGAAAGTGAATCACGAAGCTAATGGGTGCAGCGTACCTGAACGATGGAGAGAAGTGAATCAACTCCATCCAAACGGGTAGCACGTACAGGGACACCAATCACAGGCAAAGGAGTGAGTGAAGCAACCATACCTAATTTTCAAAAACAAAGAAAAAGCCACACACATGTTTCAGAGAAGCTAGTGTTTTTTTGTAGGGACAAGATTGAGTTTCATGTTTCAGACATACCTGGTAAGTGAGCAGCACCACCAGCACCTGCAATTATCACTTGGACGCCTCTGCTATGAGCTGAGGTTGCATATGAAAACATCATCTCTGGTGTGCGATGAGCTGAAACTATCTTCACCTGTAAACCAATGTTGACTCATACCATTCGAGATTTGCTAAAGCAATGATTAATGTCAAGTCCAAGATTTTTAACCTCATATGTAACACCAAACATGTCAAGAATTTTTGCAGCATCTTTCATAACAGGAAGATCCGAGTCTGAGCCCATGATGATACCAACACGAGGTGTCTCTGCAATGTGTAAAACAACATGCAACGAAAATTCATTAACGTTGAAGACATTTGTAAAGTAAAATCCAATGGTTCAAGATTAACTAAAATATACTAATATAGAAATTAGAAACTGACCCTGTACTTGATGGCTTTGTTCATTTAATATACAATTCAACCTTTGTTCCAAAACACCAACAGACTTCCCTACAAGAGTGATGTGGCCCATCTTCCGCTGCTTTCTCATTTCTGACAAGAATTTTTCATCATACACAAGCTATGTAAGTAACTATACAGTTCCCAAAAACTCATAACGAGATAACAGTAAGAGAACATGAATCTAACCTGGTTTGTCATACCAATGCACGGATGCACCTGGAACACTCAGAGCTCTTGCAATGAGCTGGTGAGCCAATCTGAAACCAGCTTCACCCTGAAACATCAATATTTGAACTTATAAGATAAAAGACACTTCAGAAAAAAATAAAGTAAAGCAGAAACATCCATTACATCATCTTCGCCCAGAATATTGTACATGATGGAGGCAGGAGTCCTCATAGACGGATCACCGAGTGGAAGACCAACCACAGCTCGCAAGTGTTGTTCAAACTGTGAAGTATAGCAAGACTCGATCGTTTGATGGCCACTGTTGTGTGGTCTTGGTGCAACTTCATTTAGCAGGATCTGAGAGGGATTAAAACTCTGGTAAGTACAAAAAAAAAAATCGACGAGCCTAAAAATGCATGACAATACCTGACCATCCTCTGTTAAGAATAGCTCAACAGCAAAAACCCCAGCGCCTTCTAAAGAACCAACAGCCTTTTGAGCAACATCAGTGGCAAGTTTGTTGATCTTCCAAGGCACATCTGCTGGTGCTTTAACTATATGGCATATGTTATCCCTAGAGTTCATTTCCATAAGGTCTATTAGTAGAGAAGGAAACAACCATATCTTTTTCAATCTTGTAAATCACATTAAGTCAGAGTTGTTGTGTTACCTGTGAACAGTTTCAACAACGGGATAAGGAACCATGGAAGCATCTCTTCCCCTAGCCACAATAACAGCCAACTCCTAAAGTTTTATATGTAAATGATTATCAACATCAGATGCAAATAACTAAAGCAAAAGAAATTTTTATCATCACTTTACCTTGACAAAGGGTGCCCATTTCTCAACGTACAAACCACGACTGAAACCTCCAAGAGCTGGATAAAAAGAGAATCGAAGAAAAGGTTACTTACATGTTGTTTGTGACATTGTACCACACTAAACTGGTTGAAACCTTTTTACATATTGTTTAGCTAAGGAATTACCTGTTACAGCAGAGGAAAGCTCGTCTTGGCTATTGGCAACTGCATTTCCGCGTCCATCATAAGCCAAACGCTTGCTCTTGATCATAAGAGGGTAGCCAAAAAGTTCACCTGCTCTTTCCGCTCCGTCCATATCGCTTATCTATCACGTCAAGGCTTAGGGGTAAAGCTATTTAACAAACTCCTCGGTTTTATGGAAAACAAAACATAAAGGAAGGGCTAACCTCCATAAACTCCGGAAGTGGGATGCCATGCTGAGAGAAATGAACTTTTTGCATGTATTTATCCTGAAACATCAGACAACCTCATATAAATCACATTGCCTTGATCACACTTGAGGAAACATTTGAGAGGTTAGGAAAAAACCTGTATGATCCTGATAGTAGAGGCTTTTGGTTGACAATCTACTCCTTGTTTCTCAAGCTTCTCTAGTGTTTCCACGTCAACATGTTCAATTTCCACGGTCAAGACTCCACATCTAATTATGACAATAAAACAAAATCACATATCAATACTGTTACTGAATGGAGAACCTAACGCATTTAAGCAGCAGAACAAAAGAAGGGAGCAACCTTTTAGCAAACTCTTCAACTGTAGAACTGTGGTCAAAGCTATCAACCATGTGGGCATAAGCTAATGAACTTGCTGAACAATTCTTTGAAGGATCCAGAATTATAACTTTGATAGCCATTTGAGAAGCAGCTTGGCAAAGCATACGGCCTAATTGTCCACCTCCCAACACTCCCACAATTAACTCAGAAACTCCATGGACATGTTTATCTTCTTCATTATCTCTTTCAACGAGAAAACATAAACAACATTAGAAAGAAAAAGAAAAAAAAAACAGTTCCTTCTACAAGTAAAGAGAATTTTTTTTTCATTTCCTCAGATTGATACATGCAAAGATAGTTTGGTTATGTTAGCTGACTATAATCACATTAGCAAAGAAAGAAACAAGAAAAAGACTTGAGAAGATGTGACACCATTATACTCCAAACACATATAACATTTTGCAACCCAAGAATGCAGGGGACACATAAAGGTACCTGATAGAAGAAGCCTGGTGAGAGCTACATGCTAACACCGGGCTGAGTTTCTCAGAGGAAGAAGAATTAAAACCCTTGTGCAGATTCGCTATGGTGAAACTCTGCGTTTTGTTAACTGGAAGAGATCCAACTCCGTAAGTGAAGCGAGGAGTGTAAAGGACAGGACTTTGATTCCCAGAGACAAGAACAGAAGCTGAGCTCTGTCTCAGAAGCAACATCTAGAACAGGTTCGATTTTTTATTGAGAACTGAAACTCAGGTTCTTTTTGAGGATAGCAACAACAAAGGCAGTTCAAAGACGGAGCAGAGAGAGAAGGGTTTTTGGAAAAAGAGTGGGTTTTTTTCAGGTACAATTCGGTTTAGAGAGTACCATTACTAATTTATCGGTTCACCATATTTACCGGTCTGATTAATTATTTAATAACCGAACCGGATATGATTTGTGTTTCTTGGGCTGAGTAATTACCGCCTGCTAAATGAAACAAAACTCTACTCCGAACCCAAAATAAAAACACACTGAATTATTGTTAATCCATCCAAGTATTTGAATAAATCCTATAAAATATACCTGAAAATCCGAATTAATATTCAAACACACACACTCAATCTTTATTATATATGTTCAAAGTTTAGAGCTTTCTTTCCAGGATTGTAATGGGTTGATAGGTCTATAAACTTGGAATCACAAAAGTATTATCCTCTGTACACGTAATTGAACGCATAAATGTTTGCTTAAGCTTGTGTATATATCTGTGTTTATGTATATGTACAGTCTCTAGTAGAATTATATATCTGTGAGTTGGTAGTTCTAGGCTTAATTAAATCACAACATTAGCCAACATTAGAAACACATGCATGCAGCCAAATCTCGGCTTCGTATAAGACAGAAAATATATAAGCGACATTTTTGTTGGTTTTTTTTTTTTTTTGATAAAGCTATGACATTTTTGTTGTTGCTTGTATATAGCACGTAAGAGGAAACCTACTTACAAAAACCCAACCGTACTTAGTGTTGAGAATCTCAACATCTTTAACATTGAGTTGTTTCGTATCTATATCGAAAGGAAAGATTTGTTCAACAAAATAAATTATATAAAAACGATAGAAACTGAAAAAGCAGTAATTAATCTGTAGATTATGTAAATGTTTCCCACACGTATTATGCTAAGACTGATAGAATATGAATAATTTCATTCAAGAAAATAGATAATAGTATGAAGAAGCTAATGATGATGATGACCACCACCCGAGGAGGCACTGTGATCATGATGATATGTGAAACTGCTGGCATGATGATGATGATGGTAACCACCTAGGCTTTGACCATGATGATGATGATGATGCTTGTGGTGACCAGTTCCAGCAGCATCAGTGGCAGAAGCTGTGGAAACCATGAGACCTGAAACATCGTGTGTAGCCGCTTGACCCTTTTCCAAGTCACTGGAACCGGTCAGATTACTATCCTCATTTGATTCAAGGCAAAGACTAGTGCCGACACACACGATAACAAGAAGCACTTCAGCAGCCACAGCAATAATAACTATAAGTACATCTAAGTCGTCTTGATTCATCTTAAATTGTTATTATTTTATCTTCGCTTAACAGATTCTGAGAAGGGAAGATTGTTTAGAGAAGAATGTTGGTGCTTTGTTACGCTTTCTATAGAATCATGTATTTATATTCGGTGATTTTGAGGTCGGCTTCACAAAAAAAACTAAAGTCTAACAGCATTATGAAAACAAATTCAAGTGGGAAGAGGAACTTAATCAGAAAATACGAAACAGTTTGTTTATCAATCCCTTTTGAAATCAAAGAAATTGTTATTCCATACACGAGCATCATAGGGGTATCCCTTGAAAAATTGCAATGGCGGAATCTCATCTTACAAATATTCCTATGTTCATTATGAAAAGAAAAGGATTGATTTACTACATATATCATCCATTCATCTTTTCTCTTAATCTGTGGTAGCGTTGCAGCTTCAGGAAGCAAAATTAAAAGCACTTGACCTGGCCAGCTGGCCTCAAAGCCTGAAGGAACATGCGCTCCAACAAAGGCTTGAAGGTGCTTTTCGCTCAAGTAACCACTCGGTTCTGATCTTCTGCTTAGTGTTCTTGCAGCAGAGTCCTAGGATTAGACACTGTAGATAACCTGGCTTATGATATATCTCAAGGGGTCTTGCCTGAGATTCTAAGTAACATCAAAGAGCCTTTGAAATATATTTAGAGATCATCAAAACTAGCAAATAGCAATGAGGGACCACAACTAATAACTAGGAGCTCAGTCTCCAAGCTGAAGAATTTTCCAGAAATAGTATAGCAGATATAAAGGAGTAAAACATCTTATTTCAATGTAGCATTGGTCCTCGTGTGTGTACATTGGAGACGTAAAAACCTCCTTTCAAAACCATATTTTCTCTAAGCTTCCTCTTATACGTGTTACAATCTAAGACAAAGTTAACTCTGCTAGCAATATACAAACTCTCTCATCATCCCTAGCTACAAGAATAACGTTAGGAGAACCACCTAGCTGAGTATGTCATGAAATGTGACTAAAACTTACATAAAAATGTGATTCTTTGGACGCAACACTCTAGTCTTTCCATCTGCAAAAGAGATTTACACAGTCTCAGTACAATGTCTCAAAAGAAGCATATGATATTTACAAGGCAGTGTGGATATGAATCCGAGATGTACCTTTAGAAAAATTAAAGAGATGGTCCCTCTTATGCTACCACAAGGTCAAGCCTTGGACTCTGGTTTCCAAACAGAAAGAGCCATGACGGTTCTTCCTTTCCAGCCTTGCAATAGCCACCGGTTATCTTGATCAACCACAAAGTCCTTGTGGTAGAATGTGTTGACCTTATGCAGTGATGTCTTCATAATGTCTGGGTCAAATGGGACTTGAACCAACCCTGACCTCATAGCTCTGACATGCCACTGTTTATACGTCTCAGGCCTCTCCACTCTCTCCCAACCTTCACAGGCAATCACATTCAACGCCTCTCTCCCAAAGACCTCCGTCTCAAGGAACATCCTCTCTTCGTCTTCCCGTGGCACAATCGTCTCAAGCATGTCGAAAATCGATGAGAAATGAAAGAGAGCCTCTCGAAACCGTGTCACGAAGAACGGGGCGTTGTATGCACCATTCACAATGCCAAAGACGAAAAGATCAGGATTGATCTTCCCTATCAAACTCAGAACAGCGTCCCTACAGCTTTCTACTTTGACTGACTCGTCATGCAAATTCTCAGCTCTGTACAGACAATTAACAACAGTGATCTCATCCCTGTCTATATCAAGATCTTCAAGCTGAACAGCATCCCACTTCTTAGCAATGGCTTTATACTCAAACGGCACACCAAACTGTTTAGCATACGCTGCTAACCTCTGACCAGTCTCTTCAACCCTCTGCGCCGGTCGAAACCCGGGCTGAGGAAACTCAATCCCGGTGACCCGAACCTTCGGTTTCCCATAAATCGAAAACCGGTGAATAAGAGTAGGCCATTGGAAACCATAGAGTATACCAAAGTCAATAACATGAACTCTAGGAGAGTTCCCAACAAGATCTCTTATAGTCTTATTGGTAATGAAATAAGAAAGCTTCCTAAAAGGGCAACACGCAAGGAAAAGCTGGTGAGCCTTGAGCACAGCAGCAGCAGACCTCGGTTTACTCACAATCCCTTTATAAATCTGGCTCCCTGTACCGGCCAACCTCGCCTCAAGACCATTAGCGAAACAATGAGCCAGCCTCTGGTTCCCATCACCAAACGGCGTAGAATGCTGGCGTATCTGCTTCAACAACTGTCCTGCACATCTACTGTCATCAGCTGCAACAGCTTGTGCACAATGTATCAAAAGACTCCTCAAATCCACAACTTCTTTCTTCACTCCTCCTCCTCCTCCTCCACGGCCTCTCCCTCTTCCTCTAGCTCGTCTCTTCCCTTCTTGAGGCGCTGAGGCTTTCTTCTTCTCCACTCCTTTCTTCAGAACTTCACGCAACGCGTCGAACTCCTTCATGCTCTCTTCACCTGGGACATGAACCAAGATCTTATCCACAACATCAGACCTTAAAATCGTTTCTGAAAACACTGCAGGTAGCTTGCAACACCTCTCTTCTTCCCCGCCGCGGTGGTTAGGGTTTCTCCTACTCCCTTTCTCTCCGAAACTCACAACCACCTCGTTCCTCTCCCTATCTTCTTCAACCCCACGCCTAAACAGCCACACAGACTGATCATCCCTATTTGATTCACGTACACCGTAAGGAGACTGAGGAACGCTAAGAACCGGCGAGCGATTCTGAGGATTACTAAAATCCAACGTGAAGCCACTACTAAGAGGCTTGATTCCACCGCCGGAGAAGCCGTTACGATCTCCGGCGGCGGGAACGACATGATCAAGACTCTCGCAGGGGGAGCTGCGTTCGGGAGAGGGAGGATACTTCTTACCGATGGCTTCGTAGAGAGATCTCTCGGCGGCCTCGAGATCGAGAGACTCCTGGAGCATACAGACTCGATCGTCCATGTCTTCCTCCATCAGAATCTGGCTGATGTAGCCTAAAACGGCGTCGGAGAAATCGAACTCATCGGCGGGATCTTCCTCTGATGACGTCACGAAGGCGTTTTGGTTGTTGTAGTTGTAACCGTCGAAGAGAGTTAGGGGGGAGGATTGATCGGGGAAACGGGTCCGATCAACCGGGGCTGGGTCGGTAATCATTTTGGATTGTTGTTGAGTTTTTGAGAGAGTTAAGTTTGAATCAGGTGAAGAGGTGGTGGTGATGACTAAGGAAGGAAGAAGAGGACGAAGAGAGTAGTAGAGCGTGGAGGGGACCAGAAGAGAAAAAGAGGAATCGAATAATATGCATTTTGTTTTTTTTTTAATATTTTTATTACTATGTTTATTTAGCAAAAAATTTCATTTTGACAGTTTTCACATGTATTAATAAATTGAAATGTCTTTATATTATATATATATATATATATAACTAATAGTATAAAAGTTAATACTTAAATAAATGTATTTATAAAAACAATGTACTTTGTATTTAATATTAAACTAGGTGTTGTGCCCGCATATGCGGGCATTTTTGTCACGGATATTTATCATTTTTTGTTTTATTAATTCTAAATAATATTATAAATTATTTTTTATAGTTTTAAAAAATCTAAATCAAACAGTAATACAATTTTATATGAATTTTCATCAGAATCTATATGTTTATTATAGTGTTGAAAAATATCCACATAATAAAATATTTTTGAAAATATATTTATATTTTTTTAATATTTAATTTTCAATTTTTTTTATAACTTACAATTTTATTTTTCATAATAAAAATATTTTTTCTAGATAACTGTATAATATTCTATAAGATATCTTATGTTTTAAATATGCATGATTGTGAATAATTATCCTACTAATTTATAATAAATTAACTAATATAATAACATATAAAATTTCAGTCACTAACATAAAATTCATTTTAACTAATTTATATATAAATATATAAATTTCATTAAAGGTATCATTTAAATCTAAATATTTTTAATTAATCTAATATTTATAACCGAATTTATTAATCTTTTATATTGCATAGATTTTTTAATTTTTTCATTGCATAATATCTAATATTTGATTATATAATTCAAAGTATCTTTATACAAATGTTTTTCTTTGATTAATATTTAATTAAAATCAATTTTTTATTTTTATTTTTAAATTTTATAATAGAATGATATTATTTTCAAAAGCCAAAATAAATTATATATAAAATTAAAATATATAGGCATTATCATGTTGATAATAATAACATATATAAGAATTTTCTTTTTTTTAACTTATTATATTAATTATTCTCAGTTATCTAAGATAATAACATACTTATTTAATTTTATTTTTTAAATTTGATTTTTAATTATAAAATTAGTTATATATAAAATTTTCATTAAGGATAAAATAGAAATTCGTTTTAACTAATTTATATATAAATATATAAATTTCATTAAAGGTAACATTTAAGTCTAAATATTTTTAATTAATCTAATATTTATAATCGAATTTATTAATCTTTTAGATTGCATAGATTTTTTAATTTTTCCATTGCAAAATATCTAATATTTGATTATATAATTCAAAGTATCTTTATACAAATGTTTTTGTTTGATTAATATTTAATTAAAATCAATTTTTTATTTTTATTTTTAAATTTATAATATAATGATATTATTTTCAAAAGCCAAAATAAATTATATATAAATTAAGATATATAGGCATTATCATGTTGTTACATTATTATATTCAGATAATAATAACATATATAAGAATTATCTCTTTTTTAAAAAACTTATTATATCAATTATTCTCCGTTATCTAAGATAATAACATACTTATCTAATTTTATTTTTTTTTAATTTCGTTTTTAATTATAAAATTAGTTATATATAAAATTTTCCTTAAAGGTAAAATAGATATTAACCACTTTAACTTTTAACGTGAGAGCTCCGTTGCAAAAAATCATTTCGCAAATAATAGTATAGATTATACTTATATGAATATTTTAAATATTTTGTTGTCCAGCGGATAAATATCAAATTGAAATTCTGTCTACAAAAAAATATAAAATACAAAAATTATTATAAATTAAATGTGAAACCAACTATTCTATTTGTAATATAAAAATTTAGTCTGATAATCATATTTATCTATTCAAGAAAATCATCGATGTTTAAAAAAAAACAAATTGAGTTAATATGGATTACTCAAAAGTACTAAAGATAAAACTTAATTTGAGTATTTATTATATTTCTCATATTTATATTAATTATTTTAATTTTTCATGTAGCTATAAAATTATGTTGATGAAATAACAAATTAAATATAGAAAAAAATTATTAATTTACATTAAAAAGAAAAGAAATAACATTTTCTATAGAAGAACTAGCAATGAAATTGATCTAATTAAATTATTCATAAATCTACTTTAATTTAGTAAATTGATTTGTACTTATATTTAAGTCGGTTTGAATTGTTTTAATTGAATTTAAGAAAATTATTTTAGTGCCAAATTTTTAGAATATTATACTTATAGTATACTTAATTTAGTTACATCTCACTGAACCATATTATTAAAATCAACTTCTAAACACATCTTCAACCATACACCAAATTTAGTCTTGATATTATAGCAAATTTAGTATTTTAATAATCTCCAACCATGACACCAAACACTACACCAAAAATAATATTATATATTGTTTAATATTTTTACTATTAATAATTTTATTATTTGTAATTAATAAATAATTATTGACAAATAATTATTTTATCAGTCTTAGATATTATAATTGTTAACTTTTTGTAATTTAAGTTAATAAATATTTATACGTTTATATTTTTTTGTTTAATAACATTATACTTTCTGTATTTATTTTATATATAATATTATATTAAAAAGTACAAACTATTAATTATTAGAATCACATAACAAAATAATATATTTATTTAATAAAATTTGTATTAGCTAATAATACAAGTTTATTTATATTATAAACTAAAAACTAAAAAAAATTATTTTAGTGTTAGTTAATTTGATAGTATAGATAAAGTTTAATTATTTACTATTAAATCTAACTTTACAATGTAATATTATGAATTATTAATTACTAATTAATATAACTTAAATAAATTATAATTGATATTTTAAAATAAAAATATATTGCAATATAAGATAAATGATAACAATCATTTAATGATTTTTATTTGAAAATAAAATAAAAGTATTATGATTATGTACAAATAATATAGTATATTTATATGTGGTTACAACTTTAAACTAATTAATAATAATTACTATATTATATTATTGAATGAAACATAATGAAATATGTACATTAAATATTTAGTGTGGTGAATAGTTTACACCAATTTTTTTGCTGTAACATTATTCACTTTACACTAAATTAATGGGCCAATATAATTTTTAGTGTTTTATTGGAGATGAAATCACATCAAATTTAGTGTTTTGATGTTCTATTGAAATTGGCATGTTTTAAGTTTGTAAGATCATCTCCAATGGTACACTATTTCTCCTCTATAATTTACACTAAAATAAAGTAATTTTATTATATTTTAAATTTTTCTTCGATGATTTAATTTATAATAGAGTAACTCTATTATATAATGAAATATAGAGTATGTCATTATTTCATTCCAAATATAGAGTAAAAAAGTGACATTCCTCTATATTTCATTTTTTAATAAAATAACTCTATTATAAAGTAAACTATTAGAACAAAATTTACATTATAATAGAGTTATTCTATTTTAATATAATTATATATAAAAGAAATCTATACTATTATTTGCGAAGTGATTTTTCGCAACAGAGCTCTCACGTTAAACGTTAGAGTGGTTAATATCGATTATACCCTTAATAAATTTTATATAATTTATTATATAAATTAAAACAAATTTATAATAATAATATTAGATTTATATGTTATATTAGATTATTAATTATAAATTAATATGATAATTTTAAAAATAAATACATATTGCAAAAATAAGATAATTCTTATAGATATGGTGTTTTTATCTTGAAATAATATTTCTATTACAAAAATTTAAAATTTGATTATGATAATTGCCAAAATTAATACATATTACAAAAAGATAATTTTAATAGATATTGTGTTGTTATCTGAAAATAATATTACTTTACTACAAAATTAAAAATATAAATATAAAACAATCTAAATTAAATATTAGTTAATCTATAACATTTGTATAATGATATTTTCTGAAATATTTTGAATATGTGGGTTTTTAATTTAAATTTTAACCTAAAATATGTGGGCATTATATATATTTATATAAAAATGTTATCATATATAAATAATTTGATTTATACTTTTTGAGAACATAAATAATATTTATTTTTGAGAAAGCATAACTAATTATTTATCATGTTGATTAATATTGGTAAGAATATTATGCCCGCATGGTGGGCACAACACCTAGTAGTGTGCTATTGGAAGAAGTGACTGCGGAATCGGAATAAATGCACGTTTATGTCTTTAAATTAAAAGGTTTTGTTCCGAGGTAGGGTAAATGAATCGTAGCCGCTGATCTTTAAATCTTTGATAAAGAGGTTTTTTTGTGGGGACCTGTCGTCGTGCTTCATTTGACATTAGCGAAAATGTGCTTTATTTATCGGTTAGTTGATTGCCACGTGTCGTCATTACAGTAGTTAAAGCTTCCAACTTTCCTTTTTAAATTGCACTTAGTACATTTATTTAAAATCACAGTACACATTTAGTGGGATTTTTAAAAGGTTTTCCCCAACTACGATGTACGAAAGTTTAAAACTTTTAAGTTATAGTATCAGTACTAGTATCTTTTAGGAATTCTAAACCTTAAATGTGAACAAAAATCTATAAAATTAAATTGCTTTCTTAATTAGGATAATGCTAATGAGGAGCCTACACAACGGCCATATACCACTTCTTTTCCAACTTAATATTTGATTAGGTCAAAATAGGGTCATCAATCATCTTATATTTAGTGTTTTTAACGATGGTGTATGCAATGCCATCAACTTTTGACCGTTTTCGTCTTTATGATATGATTTCATTATTTCAACATACTTAGGCAGGGGTAACCCTAGCCTAAAGCTTACAAAATATCAGTTTTATATGTCAACTTTTATGTTAAAGTTTTTAGGCCTAATCTTGAAAAATATAGTGGCTTACGGACGTCTAATTATATAAAGCCGGGCATGTGCTCACATGAAAGGCCGGATATATCAACTGTTGCTAAATAGGTTAAGCATGTAATACATATTAGCATGACTGCAAAAAAACTTATTCGCATTGTTTGCATGCATATGATTGTGTATCCCTAGCTTGGTCTTTGGTATTTTATCTATATATATGTTTTATAAATTTTATCTTTAATTTTCTGAAGGTTGGATGATAATTACATTACATTAATATAGCGTAGACATAGCTTTAAACTATTCAGCACTCGCTAGAACAATTAAGACACGACAAGAGATTAGCCATTGTAACGCAACATGTGGCGGATCTACAACTTGCGCCAACAAGATTCGATTCTTCAGTGTTCTTACTGGTGTCAGTAAAGTTTATTCATATATTCGGACTATCGTTAACAGTGTGACAGAAAGAGAAAAAAAAACAGAGCTTTAGGACTTTAGTTAATCTCCTCTCTTTTTTTACAACAAATAACTAAATTATGATATAAACCCTACCGATTCTAAATCGGTGGTATGGAATCAACATAGAACATAAATGAAGGGGAACGCCGAGCACCTCATGCAAGCTTGTCCGCAACGGAATTATTTGCTCTTGGTATATGTCCTATTGTTTTCTGTATAGCATGTCTGTAATTGTAAAGTAGATTAGTCTTTTTTTTTTGAACAAACCTTCATATTAAATTAAAATGGAACTCAAACTGAGTTAGATAGGTTCGACAATCCTAGCTTAGATAAAGCATCAGCTTCAACGTTTTTAAGTCTGGGAACATGAAGAAAAGAAACAGAGGAAAAAGAAGAACAGAGATGATCAATGTCGAATAGTACTCCTTGACCTTCAACTGACTTCTTCTTTGCCGAGATGATATTGATGAGAGACTGTGAATCTGACCACATTGTCAGCTTTCGTAGTCCCAGGTCGATGGCCTCCAAAAGGGCATCCTTAACCGCTAAAGCTTCTGCAATGAAAGCAGAGCCGACAAAGCAGCGGTTTGTAGAAAGATGGTGAAAGGCATTGTTATTGTATGGATCCTTGAAAATGCAACCAAAGCCACCTCCTCAAGTGGTTGCGTTCCAAGCAGCATCAACAAAACAATGATCAGATACAGATTGAGATTGAGAGCGACCACATAGCTGTGGTACTGTCCGATTCTGAGTGAATGTGGACGGAGAGTCCGCTCCCTCCTGAGCTGATTGCCAGATACGTGCTTCTCTTAGAGCTAGAGTAGCAACCTCCTGTTCAGACAATACCAAATTTTCAAACAACAATTTGTTTCTAGCTGACCAGAGATACCATAATACCCAAGGAAACAAATCGGCAGCAGAGAGACCCGAAGGAGGTAAAGGGGTCATACGACTACACGCATGTAGTATCGACGCTGTGGTAGAGATAGTAGATTAGTCTTATTCGTCATATAAAAAGCCATTAGATAGTTGTCTTGGAGCTTTTGTGTTTGAACTTAAAAAGGTTGAGAAAGATTTGAAAGATTATGCATCTTTTAAGTCCACTCATTCTCTAGAGTTGATTATATATCAATGTTGTGCTATTACTATATTTTCCATGTTCTCATACGAACGATTTGTTGTAATAGGTGTAAATAGTCTAATATCTTTTTATTGATAAACTTTTCAGTTATATAGCCTTTCAAAATTATATTTTTTTTTTGTTCTTATACAAACAATTTGTTAAATTATGTGGAAATAGTTTAATATATTTATTGATTTTTTTATACAGCCTTCCAAAATGATATATATTTTTCTTTTCTTTTTCGTTTCACCATATTAGTTCTAAAAGAAACAAAATGTGTACATTTTTTGGAGTTTACTCAGAATAGTGACCTCAAAGGTGCTCTAAAATTATCTAGCCGGACCCCTAAACTTACAACCCACATGGAAAATGGAAGTGTAGCTATCATAGACACCCCCCCCCCCACATCTCGTCAGCTCATGTAACACGATGACTAAAGAATGTTGTCAATCAACCTATGCGGCCTATAATCTCATCAATTTTATACAACTTTATTATTGTTCAGAGAGAAACAAAAATAACCAATATATATATATATATCTGCTGCAAACATAATATAATATTATGTTGACCTCGTCTACCCACATGCTCTTAATGTGATGCTCGATTCGTTTGGTTCATTTATAAGATAATGTTCACACAAAATATCCATTCATGTTTGTTAACCTGCGACTAAAAAGATATACATGCGGAGGTAATGGCAAAGAAAAACATACTTTATGCTTGTATTGACGAAGAGACAAACATATATCAAGCGAGAAAACCAGACATGACTGTATTGGGCTTTTTTTTGTATAATCCGGTTTGTTTTACCTACTATACTTTGGTGTAGACTAGGTTGAATTTTGGACAAATGAAATTTGTTTGTGTGAGGTATTGGACTTCAGTCAATGTTTTCTTATCGCATAAATCAAATTATAGCTCAACAGAGAAGATTTTAAATTTTAGTGAGTCTCACGGTTATAAAAGAAAGATTTTATTCTTTGTCTCTTCAAGCTGCTAGCAAATTTCAATGGCAACCAAAAAAAGAGAAAGATAGTAAGTTATAGAGAATTTTTTTTTAGACTTTAGTCTTAGCCTTTTTTGTTCTTTGCTTCTTTTTGTAAAACCGGCTGTAACTGGTGGTGAGTGATCTTTTTTATAAATATATTATTAGAAATGGTTCCTGATTTGAAATTAAACCTACCAAACTCAGATTTACCCGCTTGTGTTGTCAGACGGCATTGGTATCTAATTCCCATTGCGAGTAACCGCGTCTGCCAAGCGCTAGTGGGCAGCACCCCAGGAGATTAGTCGGTTGGACCTCGACCCGCTAAATATCCCTGGGTCGACCAAAATAATGGTTTATGACATCATCAATTCAGTTTGTAGATCGGAAGATCTTAATCGGATGTAGTGATTTGTTAATAACGTGAATTAGATGAAAATATTGTATTAATTATATAGATGTAGCAAAAGAAGATTATGAAAAGAATCAAAGATAATCCAATTCTATAACAAATGAATATGATTTTACAACAAGTGATATCACAACTTGATTATCTGATAGTTTGGTTGTGTCATACTCAAATGTTTGTATAACTAAACCAATTAAAAATAGATATGGGCATTTGGGTATTCACGGTGGCGGATCCAGAAATTAATTTTACATGAGTCAGTTTAGGTATCTAAAAAAATTGAATAAAATGTGTCACCAGGAGTACTTGAACCATGGTTTATGTGGGTCAGCAGGAACATTTTACTAATGGAACTACCGATTCCTGTTTGTTTTACGGAACAAACTAATATTTTTACAGATTTAAGGGGTGTTATACACCCCATCTTCCTCTGTGGATCCGCCTCTAGGTGTTCAATCAAATTTATTTTGAGGTCAAAACAGATTTGGTTTTAAGAAGCATAACTTTTAGTCCCATCGGATATTATACAAAGTTAGTTTGGTTTCGTTTCGGGTTTACTCGGATTTAGTTTGGATTAATTAAATCATGTGAAAATTGATTGTATCCAGAATTTTTTTGGATTTGGTTCTAAGCCGGGTTTAAGTAATCTGACACACTCATTTGTATTCTAAATATACTCAGTAAACTTGAATGAATGACTTTTTGACTTTGGGGATGACTGAAATCAATAAGTTAAAACATTCACTTGTCGTAGAAAAACTTCTACAAACCAATCATAATTCTTAACGAAAACTCATATACAAAACCATTATGCTAACTACAAAGAGGAATAAAACTCATATGTAACCATAACAACTCAAATGAAAAACTAATTCCTATATAACTCTTAATGATAACTCATATACAAAGATACTATGTTAACACTAGAGAAGAACAAAACTTGGTAAATAGAATAAGAGTTTATTTCATCACAGGGCAGTTTTAAGTTTTTTATTGCACAAAAGAGCAGTTTATGCTACCAACACAGTTTATTCTAACTAATTCTCTTTTCTTCTTCTTTTTCTAACGAGATAGTCCTCTAATTAACTAAACTAAAATAGATCCCATAAAATTTTTCACTTCGTCATTTTCCATTGTTCACTATTTGAAGCT